>ML799747.1:224200-274076 GCA_009831015.1 Picea engelmannii
GATTGGGTCCTTGCCATCAAACTTCCTCATATCAATCTTAGGAACGTGGTTGGTCTTCAAACCAAAGTTGGAGTTTCTCCATTCTTGATTCACCTTCCTTGTGTCCTCATCATGAATTTCATGGGATGCATTTTCACTTTTGGTTGTCTTCTCTATTACAAAATTTCTCATTACTTCCATGATCTCCCCTTTTAAGCCATCCATCAACTTAGCTTCCATTGAATCCATCTTAGTATCCAACTTAGATTCCATTGAATTCATCATCTCTTGTAGTTCATCTTTAGTTATTTTCTTCTTTTGTAAATCATTTATGTCCCTACGCATTTCTTCACCTTCATCAAGAGTCCAATTAGGATTTTCTGGAGGCTTATTTGGTGTAGAAGGTCCCTTTTTGGCTGGCATGTTGGCCAAATATCACTTCTGAGTCTTGATTTTGAGGTGGTTCTGCTAGACAATATTTATTCTGTTCTATCTCCCAAGTTTCGGCCCTTCTGGGTATGAAAATTTCTTTTAGGTAGTTCTCTGATATTTCTTCTCTGCAATTCCACAGTTCTGATCAAAATTAGATGTGCCAAGTGGAATTTATGGTAACTTCCTCACAACTTGCTGATTTATGTCCTTTCCAGGAGATCTCACTTGTATAGAATGCCCCGCACAAAATAATTGATATCAAATTCTGAAACTTGCACCCAAAATACTACAGACTGTCCATGATCCAATGCAACCAGTCCCACTCAATTTGGATACTCTAGCAAGAAGTTATGCTTGTTTTACCTGTAACACCTTCTTGAGACTAGTCAATAGGACTAGTCAGATACCCTATCTTACACAAGGTGTATCTACAAATTTAAGATGACCCAGAAGCTGAAATGTTTACCCCAGATGTATTACTAATTTCTGTAAATGGCCTCTGAAGTATAGGGTATGAAACGTTACAGAAATTTTCTTATAGCGAAAATTCCTCAATGACTCATTTCAAGATGATTCCAAAACCCTATCTTGTACAGGCTGTATCTCTGAAATTATAAGGCCTCGGGAGATGAATTTTGAACCCAACATACCTTGATCTGTGTACTAATACCCTCCAAGCAGTTTCTTCTGAAACGTTGTAGAAAAAAATTTATAGCGAAAATGCCACGGTGTCTCAGATGTAGCAGCGAAACCCCAAGACCTTGAGCTCTGATACCATATGTTAAGAACCAAACATCAATATAGCATAGAAAAACCTCAGGAAAAGAACTCAACGCCTTGAAAAAGAGATAATTTTAGATAATAAGCCTCTTCGAGGGGGAAACCTCCTTTTACCCCACTTAAATGTTCAAGTACAAGATGATTCAAAACGAAAATGTCTCCTTGGTATATATAGGAGACTAGGAGGTTTAATGGCCTAAAGCCGACATAAATAAAATAACATTACTAATCTAAATTACAACTAATGGCCTAAAACTGACATAAATAAAATAACATTACTAATCTAATATGCCCCTATTAAGTGGTAATGAGCCAATATTAAGGCTTAACAGATCCCAAGACTTTGACAGATTGGACGAGGAGCAGCTCATGTCAATGTTTGCTAACATTGAACCATTCCACAAACAGCAAAATCCATCAAACCAATCAGCTTCTAATCATACTCCTGCTGCACTATCAACTGCTTTGGATAACAGATGCTCAGAGAGACAGACAATTTCTGAGAACCCTTCGATGCCATAGATAACAACCGTTGTGCATTTGGATTTCCTTTGGTATGGTCTGCAACTATGGTTTCATTTCTTAAATTATTTCAATATCTCTAACTTGTTTTTCCTCACTTGCTTAGCATATCAATTCTTGAATCAATCATTGCAGGTCACCTGAGGTTTAAACATCAAGTGTCAACAACACTTTATCGAGCAGCTGCTGAAGAATATAACACTCTATGTAGGATCATTGCTGCTCTGCATTATTTCTTCTCAAAGATAAAACAAAACTTTCACCAGCACGGAAGGCAAAATTATAACCAGGTGATGAAAGGCAAAGCTTTCACCAGCTAATTAGCAAATCTTAAGGAGAAATAGCTGGTGAAACCTGAGACTGGCCAACAAAGCACATTGGCAGGCCTTGGAAGGCTAGCTTCACATATCAGAGGATCTAGAAATTCTTTGTATCTGAAGTTGCTGCTGTATTGATACATGATCTAGAAAAGGTTTGCAGAGACATGGTTGCAACCGGCAACACCCTCCATTGCTTGCTTTCCTCATTATGTTTCTATAAGGCTGAAATATTCAATTGGTGAAAATCCTCATGTCCCTCCTAATCATGGAAGATAGTCACGGTGGATGTGCCTGTTGACCTCATACTGAGAATTGGTAGCGATGTAAATAGAAGGAGGATCTTCGTCTAGCAAATCCCTGAGGTCTTTGTTCTCTTCCAGGTAATCAAGATTCATCAAGTTTCGATTTTTGGGTAAGTCTCTATTTTTGGTGGTTTAGGCGAGCCTGTGTGTGCTCATTAACCACCAAAAAGGCTGAATGACTCCATGAACCAATAATAAAGGCACAAGGTCTGCTAGGTTCTTGGAAACCTCACAGGGAGGTGTCCATCCCAGTTGGAGCCAGATGTTAGTGATAAAAAATGCACCGACATTTTTGAAAGAACGATGCCTAATATTGTAGGGAAATTTTTGATAGCTTATTGAGATCCAAATCCAGATATGAAAGAACCATTGGAAATTTTAGGATTTGTAGATGTCAATTGACTATTTAAGCATGCAAAACGGACTCTCCATGACCGAGAAATTTGATTTTGAAAAAATCTGCACTTTCACCAGCGCAGAAGGCATAATTATAACTAGTTAGTTGTTGAAAGCTCTGCCTTTCACCAGCTAAGGAGCAGATTTTTGGGTAAGTTAGCTGGTGAAATCCTATCACGGCCAGAATAGCCAAATTTTTGCCCAGATTAGGATATTTTGGGTTTGAATGGTTTGAATTCTTCTTCAATAAGCTGGTTATGAATTATCAAATCAAAATCTGAAGGTCATTCTTGGATATGAAAGTCAAAAGGGAATTGTTTGACTAGATTTGGTGATTTTCAAGGGCAAAATGATAGGAATTTTTGGCACACATCATCAAATTCGAATTCCACTTTCAAAGGAACACATCAAAGAGCCTTGGAAGTCTAAGATACACTTCATCAACTTTCAACCAATGTTTGAAGACCAAAAGATAGAGGTTGACCTCATCTTGAGGATCTCTCCTTATCTTTTGTGAATCAGTTTTGACTTTATATTTTTAAAATATCAGATCCATTGTTTTAGGATCTGAAAATTGATTGCAATAGGCTATAAATGCCTCTTTTTTCTAAGAGACAGGGGTTCAATTTTGGATGCTCTTTGGATATTGCACTAAGACACTTATTTTTCAATACAGAATCAGTCTTCTTTTGTTGTTAATGACAGATTTCTTCATCTATTCCATGTTCTGTACTTTATTTCAGTTTAGCTCAACTATTAAGAACTGTCATCTTCTTATTTAGCTCATAAAATTGAACTAAAGGAATTCTTGTTGGCTTGTATGATCCTACACACTACTGTACTTGATTATCTAGATCAGTTTTCTCCATACCTTTTGATATTAGTATGTCTGTTCATTGATTCCTAAAAGCACTTTTTCATTCTATTACATTGTGAGTTGTCTTCCCATTAGCTATTATCAGTTATCCCATTGATCCACACTTTCATTATTCATGATTTCTTAAGTTACCAAGCATCCTTAGCCTACAACCCTAAAGAGTTTCTTGGAGTGACAACAACTTGCATGATAAATTTAGAGGGTCACTTAATTTTAAAACAAACAGTTCTTCTTTGATTTATGAGACAATTAATTTAGGAACAAAGGAAAATCCTCAAAATATCAATCTGGGAACAAGATGCTCCGAGAAAGAACGATTTACTTTTATAAAATTGTTGAAAGAATCTAAAGGCATTTTTTCTTGGATGTATGATGATTTGAAAACATTTGACCCTAATATCATACAACATGTCATGCCCATGAAACCCCAGACTCAGCCTTTTCAGTAGAAATTAAGGAATATGCACCCTAAATTGGAACCCATTGTTAAAAAAGAAATGAATAAATTACTAACTGCAAAAATAATTTTGTCGGTAAGACACACGCAATGGGTGTCTAATCTAGTCCTTGTAAGGAAGAAAAGTGGTGAAATTTGACTTTGTGTCGATTTTCAGAACTTGAACCAAGCATATGATAAAGATAACTACCATGTTCCTCCAATGGAACAAATTCAATAGAAGGTATTTGGTTCTGAAAGACTATCTCTACTAGATGGCTTTTCAGGATACAACCAGGTCCTCATGTCTCCCTTAGATCATCTTAAAACCACCTTTCGCACCCCATGGGGCACTTATGATTACAGGAAAATTAATTTTCGACTGATAAACATCGGTGCCACATTTTAGAGAGAAATGGACATTGCTTTTCATGGCCTCATAAACCAATCGGTCATGGTCTATCTTGATGATGTCACCATCTTCTCTAAAAACAAGAAAGATCACTTGTCTCACCTCGGGGCTGCTCTGGAATGATATCGAAAGTTTGGTATATCTCTCAACCCTAAGAAACCAGTCTTTGTAGTAGAGAAAGGTAAACCTCTTAGGTTTATAGTGTCTAAGGACGAAATTATTATTGACCCTGAAAGAACCCAAGCTATTGCCAAACTCTCCCCTCCCTCTTCCAAAAGGGCCATGCAATCCTTTTTGGGCAAGATTAATTTCATCATAAGGTTTGTCCCAAGTTTCTTGGAAATGGTAAGACCCTTACATAATTTAATTAAAAATAATGTTATGTACCATTGGGGCCCGCAAGAAAGTCAAGATTTTGACTCCATTAGAAAAGAAATAGTAGAATCTCCTTCCTTGATGAGTCCCGATTTTTCTCAGGATTTCACTCTTTACACCTTTGGTTCTGACCGATCTTATGTTGTTGTGTTAACACATAAAAATTCTAAAAGAAATGAGATACCCATTGCCTTCATGAGATCATATTTCAAAGGAGAAGAGATTAATTACCCAATAGTAGATCAACATGCATATGCTATTTTTAAAGCAGTAAAACACTTCCGATCATACCTACTGAAATCCATAACCAACGTTATTGTTCCTTACCCAGTTGTAAGAAACATGTTAGTACAAAAAGAATTAGGTGAAACAAGGGCAAATTGGATGATTCCATTACAATAATATGACCTTGAAATAACCCCTGCACAAATTGTTAGAGGTCAAGGCCTATGTAAACTAGTGGTTGATTTAGGTGAAGGGAAATAAAGTCAAATTAACACCTTAACGGTAAATCATCACAACGAAAAACAAATCAGTTGTGCACAAGTTGCTGCCAATTCTTGGTATGAGAATATTAAATTTTATTTGACACATGGATCGACTCCTCACTATATTGATCCTAAAAATAGAAGAGAACTAAGGTTAAAATCAACATCTTTTCAGTTCATAAATGATGTATTATTTAAAAAGAATTTTGATGGTGTTCTTATGTGTTGTTTAGAAAAGGAAGAATCAGAGAAAGTACTATCTGAACTTCATGTAGGTGAATTCAGTGGTCACTTCGGCAGAGATACCACTTCTCACAAAGTGATAAGAGATGGGTACTATTGGCACACTTTGTTTAAATATGCTCATGCATTATGTCGTAAATGCACAATCTGCCAAAAGGTTGTAGGACAGGTGAAAAAGGCAACATTTCCCTTGCATCTCGTTACTGTAAATTCTCCATTTCAACAATGGGGCCTTGACATCATAGGACCAATAAACCCTTCTTCTTTGCAGAAACACAAGTATATTCTTACAACAACGGATTATTTCAATAGATGGTCTAAGGTTGTACCTTTTAACGTAGTGAACACAAATTAGGTAGTATCTTTCCTAAACTCTCATATCATCGCTCGATTCGGCATTCCCAAATGTCTGGTTTTTTATAACTCCTCTTACTTTTCATCCCTTGATATGAACATATTTTCCTTGGAAAAAGGGATTAAACTGAAATATTATGCCAACTACTACCCTCAAGGAAATGGTTTAGCATAATCAACAAACAAAAATTTAATCAAGATCATTAAGAGGACAGTTTCAGAAAATCATAAGAACTGGCACAATGCACTGTATAATGCACTATGGGCTGATAGGGTGACACCAAAAACCTTTGTTGGTAATTCCCCTTTCTTTCTTGTCTATGGAAGAGAAGAAATTATCCCTTCACATGTTCTATTTCCTTCTCTGCAATTATCGTAGAAAGTTCAAGAAGAGGAGTGCCCTCCCCTAGAAAGTTGAATTAATGCCTTGTTAAAATTGGAGGAAGTAAGGGCAAAAGAAAAGAAGAAATTGGATCAACATCAACAAATTGTGAAAAGCTAGTTTGATTCAAATTCTTCTTCAGATAGGAATTTCGATGTCGGAGACTTGGTTCTCAAGTGGGACAAAGCTCATGAGGGGAAGGGGGAACACACCAAGTTCCAGAATCCGTGGTTGGGACCATTTGTGATTTTTGAAAAAATAGGTCCCAGCTCTTTTCATTTGCACAATTTGGAGGGTAGGCCAGACACTTTCCTAGTGAATGGCCAAGCTGTCAAAAGATATTTCACCTGATGATTCCAGATCTACCCCTCTGTACATATCTTTTGTTTAATTATCTTTTTTCTTTTTGGTTCTTTTCGTTTTGCTTGTTTTTTATTTGTTTCTGAATAAATTATGTCTAAGTCACAATTTCATTTATGGAAGGAAAATAAGAAATATTATCCAAAAGAAACAGTTGTTGAATTTTCAAAGAACCAATGCTATAAATTCTAAAACTCAGATCAATAGAAGAAAATTTATGTTCGAAATAATGTTCCTGATTTTTTTTTAAAATTATGATAAGACACGATTATCATTAATAAAACTCTTAATGATGTCCCTATTTTTAAGGAAAACAAATCAATTATACCTTCCTGTCCTCGAGATGTTTTCTTAATAGAAGTATAAGTGTTCATATCATGATGAAGGTCGTCAAACAAGAAAATGAATTGTATGAGATCAAATTCTATTTCCAAGATCTGATATTTTCAGCATCACCCCACTCTCTTGAACATCATAAAGTTTATGTAATTTTGTAAATAAATTCTAGAGAGTTGAAAGCAATGCGAGGTGTGGGAAGTGTCTGTAAAACCACCAAGATACTAAACAGGTCTGTTGGAAATAGGTAAATGCATTCATGATTCCAAGGAAACTTCGCTAGGGTATTGAATAGGCATGTTGGTAGCGAAGCAATGTCAGGTTTAAGAAAATTATCACGTATGTCATTTTTGGAATTGATAAAAAATAAATATGTTCTTTATCATGATGGATGACTCTTGGACATGAAAGAGGTGTTAGAGTGGGTTAAATGACATCCCTTCCAAGGCTATGGATGCCTATTGGCAGCAATGGCCTTGTCAATAGTATTGGAGTCTGTTGCCTAAACATCATCTCACTCATAATCAAAACTTGATACCAAGTTTCATTTTGATAGAAACACATCTGATGCTAGAATATGTTATTTTCTGAGTTTTGATCGGAATGCTTGACTTGTTGTCAACTGTTTCTTAATTTTTCATTCTTTATGATTCGTACTAACATGAATTTTCTGATGATGCAGAGATAACTGCTTCATCCAGTACATCTCCATTGTTCGCAGCCCCACATGATTTTGATATTTAACATGATCGGAAGAAATTGCATTTTTTTGTAGCTTCCATCACCTCAATTTTGTAAACATTCTTGAGAGGTTTGAAATTATTATTGGATTAAAAGCTACCCTTATTAATTTCTTATTTTTTTCATTTTTCACTTTTTTTGTTTTATGTTTAATTCATGACTGTAAACATGAATTAAACACAAAACTTATCTTGGTGTTGTAATTTTTATTTTTTCCTTAGAAACATATTTGTTAAAGGTCACCCATATTTAATTGAAATCCAAATCTAATGGTTAATTGATCCATTGTTGGTGTTATGGTTTTAATTTGGTTTGATAGGTTATTTTCAATTGTGAGGATCCTTTGATATTTTTTATAGTCCTCTCATGAATTCAATGGTCATACCAATAGTCATAAAAATGAATGCAGACTTGTTGTACTCACTTCCTTACCTCACCTTGTTGGCTTAACATATTAATGATCTATTCATTTCCTCCATAGGGTTTTAGTACTTTGTATTTATGGCACTCATCAAAAGAGATGGTAGAGGATTACAATGAACCGTCTGGTTTTCACCCCCACTATCCAATTTATGGTAACACACATGCTATCTTATTTTTTGTGTCTCCACTCTCCATTCAGACTGGCTTCTATTTCTCACACGACTAGAAACTAAGACTATTCCAACTAATCTATGTTACATTCTGGTTATAGTTGTCATGGCGCCTGTCGTTTGCTTGGAGCCAAACAGAGGCAAAGCCTTACTTTATCACAATGATGCGATTGAGGACCTAAAAAGTCATGGCTTGGATATATTCCTTGAAAAGTTTGAGGGTTATAATTTTCAGGTGGAAAAATCCTTTGCACAAACCTTTGATGGTTGGAGGGATAAAATCAAAGACACATAGTTAGAATTGACCAAGGATCTTGTTACAAAAGAAATAAGTCTTCCATCAAAGGATGAAAGGTCATTCAAAAACACTTGAATTGAAGAAGTCTCTTGGATTCTTTTTATGAAATCCCAAAAGATCAATTGTTGTGTAAAAGGTATTCCTCTCTCCCTGGTAAAACCTAGATGGAATAGTTTACTGTTAATCCTGAAAGCATTCGTTACATGCAAGGGTAGATATAGATTGGTTTTTCTCTACCATATTCGTTTACTCATGAATTTCATAGGTTTCGATTTAAATGTTCCCTTTTACTTGTTGAGAAGTCTCTATAAGATGTCAAAATGATACAAGTGACAGAGTGTCGACTTGAGCCTATTCCATCATGGGCTGGTTAAACTCTTGTTGATGCATCATTTGTCAACCATAGGTGACAATTGAGAGGTCTTGTTAATAATGAACGGTTTCGTCCAGGCTGATCCTACAACAAACCCTCTTTTGATAGTAAACCCTAACTTAGACAAGCCAATGGTTAAACACTAGTTCGGTAATTCAATGAGTGGACTAGAGTTTACCGACATAAACCCTATAGACGAAGGGACACTGAGTAAGTCTTCACCTCCAATATTTCCTAAGAAAGACACTATTGAATTGAAGGTAATTTACCTTCTTGTGCCTGTGATTGATTCTATCTTGAATGTTATGATTAAGTCGGATGTCAAGAAACCTTGCAAAGGAACAAAACAACAATGCATAGATTTATGGTTAAAAAACAAGAAGGCAAGTCACCTAATTTCAAGGAAACTAAGGAACCAAAACGATACTCATCTGAGCTCGATTGATCCAATCGATATCAATGAGGTTTCAGATCCTGAAATAGAGGATTTTCTAGTTCATGAATATCTAGAATTGCAGGGTTCCAGAAGGGAAGTTATCGTTCCTACTTAACCTTATGATTTCGTGACAAATTTTCCACGATGCCTTAAAGGAAAAGAAGGTTTCTCTGGTATTAGGTAAGATATGAATAAAAAAATAGATAAGACTGATGCACCCGTGGTCGATTGTGTCCTTCATCAACCTACCACCGCCCCTATTCATTGTGATGATTGTTTCAATTGTGTTGAGCATTATTACATCAACGTTCCTCTCTTACAGGTCCAAATTAAAACTCTTCTTAGAATCTGTTGTTAAAGCAAGAAAAATTTGATCTCAAGGTGAATGTAGAGAGGAATACTAAACATATCAAGATATTTGGAAACATAGTCATCAAGAATGCGACTAGTGTGAAGGAAATAATAAACTATGATCTCTCTGACCCCTCTTTAGTTAACTTTTAATGGTAAACAATTTTGTTTTCCTTTCAATTTATTTTTGTTATCTAATTCGAAATAAGTAGATTTGTAGTTTTGATTTCATTTACTAAAATTAAGACTGGCTACAGAATCTTCGATTTTGTAGCCAAGTGTCTTTTAAATAAAAATTTAGTTATCAGTAATTGTTTGTTCTAATTTATCCTTTTTTTTTTCTTTTCTCAGGAAATGGGAGATTCTGTTGCTGATCATTTGGACTAAATATTTTCAATTGTAATGATTAGTATTTTCTTTTTCTTTATGTCTTAGAAAAATTTTGATTTATTTTTGGAGATACCAACTCTATTATAAGTGGCTTCCAATCCACTATTTTTGTAATATTGTTTGATTTTGGGAGATCTATCTCTATCCTGTGAGATATGAGTATGTGATCTCAATTTACTTTAAATACTGTTCACTTTGTTAGTGAAAGGCATCTTTTCCTGGAATAGATTATGGACATGTAATTATTAGAACTATATGGAAAAGTGGTTCACATTTCGGCTTTAGAGCATGGTGACACTGTTCCATTTATATTTTTCTTTTTATATTATGGAAGATTGATATGTTATGCAACTTTAGTCTCATTAGCATGTGATGTTTCATGTTATTCAGTGCTTTAAAATTTTGTCTATAACTTGTTGTTTCATATATTATATATGTGATCGTTACATCAACTTTAATATCATGATTTGTGCTTGATGCTTAGTTTATGTATCCAATGAATGTTTCACATTGAAATTTCTTTTACTGTAATCATTCATAATCACAAGGTCACTGGATCTACATTTTTGCTACTCTGTTCTTATATCCTAGCTGGAAATAAACACCTTGAGTTTATTCGGGAGACATTAGTTCAAGCCTGTCGCATTTGTTTCTCACAAGAAAGAGATCCAGAGGTTTGGATCACACAGAGACATAGACACGGTATGAAACTAATCTCAGGTTAGCTTTATTCGCATCTAATTTCTATTATTAGTTTATTTATTAGAAAAACAAGACAATTTAAATTGGTTGTCACCATTACTCTATCCTTGTTTCAAATCATGTTTTATTAGTATCTTTTTTAAGTTCTTAGATCTTAGATTATAAAAAATAAAATATAAAAAATATGTGCTTTCTTTATCTACTTTCGAAAACAATTACCAAACATTGATTTTGCAAGGCATTCACCAAAAACTTGCAATTTGTAAATACTTTGTTTATAATCACATGTTTATATTTCTGGACACACCTATAAATAATTAGATTAAAGTATATAGTATTATAGTTTTAGCTTTAGAGTAGTTTATTTATTTAATTTGTTTTAGGACCCTAGTTTTCTATCGGAGCCATTAAACCCGTCAGAATAGATTCCACCAAATGGCTTGGGTTAGTTAGACAACCCCGGTTCGGATCTATTCTCCTAGTTGATGGTTTGTCACCTATGCCCATCAATAGAACTTCCTTGTCTCTTTTATATGAGATTTCCTTTGGTGGAGGATTGAAGTGGTGGAGGCCCATCTTGAAGGAACTTAGTTTCTCGATTATGAACCGTGCCGACATGGAAGTCTGTAACTTATTCACTTTTTCTGATTATATCTTAATAGAAATACTCTCTTCTCTTCCAATCAATATCTTGCAAATATTCAAATTATTATTCCATGGGTGTATTTGTTATGAATATTGATGGATTATTCTATTGAATGTGATAAAATTATATATTATCACCATATGCTTGTGTTTCTTAGTTGTTGAGGACTAGTTGCAGGTATATTTCTTAGGGTGAAGTGCTCAACGGTGGAACTTATTGAACATCTAGACGAGGTAGGAATTTTATCTTGTCTTGCTATAATATTTGTCTATATAGCATACTTGAGATTAGAGTTGATTTCTGCATTCATTTCCATCTGTTATGGTTTACCCCTAGCCATAGAGAGATTTTCCTTGTAACATTAATGACATTAACTAAGAAGGATGCATTTTCATGGACTCCAGAGGAAACTCAATCTTTTTAACAACTTAAAGAGGTGATGTGAAAATCTCATGTATTGACCACACTAGACCTCACAAAAACCTTTATTGTGGAAAATGATGCCTCGAGAAATGGTATTGGTGTTGTTATAATGCAAGAAGGAAGGTCCCTTTCTTTTGAAAGTCAACAACTCAAGGGAAAGGACTTACACAAACCCATTTATGAGGAGGAAATGATGGAAATACTACATGCATTGAAGAAATGGGGCCCTTACCTAATCGGTAGGAAATTCAAGGTCAAAATAGATAATGATAGTCTTAAATACTTCTTGGAACAAAGACTATCTTCAGAAGAACAACAAAAATGGGTGGCCAAGATATTGGGTTATGATTTTGAAATCATCTATAAAAAAGGGAATAAAAATGTTGTGGCAGATGCACTCTCAAGAAAGGATGAAGATGTTGATGCCTTTCTCTATTCTATCTCAATCATCCAACCCGATTGGATAATAAAAGCGAGGAATGAATGGAATAATGATGAAACCGTGTGGACTCTCATTCAAAGGTTGCAATAGGATTCCAGTGCATCAGATACATTTACATGGGAAAATGATTCTATGGTGCAAAGATCACTTATATTTATGTAATAACTCCCAACTCAAACAAAAGGTACTATTGGAATTGCACACCTCTCCGACAGGGTAGCACTCGATATTTTTGAAAACCTACCATAGGGTCAAGAAGGTTTTTTTTTGGGATGTCCTTAAAATTAATGTTCAAAGGTTTGTGGAAGAATGTTTAGTTTTCCAAAAAAATAAGGTGGAAACAATTAAGAACCCAGGTCTTTTACAACCATTATCCATCCCATGTCAGTGCTGGGAGAAAATTTCCATGGATTTTATCACAGGTTTACCAAAGTCTGAAGTAAAGAGTTTCATCATGGTGATTGTTGATAGACTGACCAAGTATGCCTACTTTTGTTCACTCTCTCATCCCATAAAATCCAATACAATTGCCATCGCATTCATGGAGACAGTTCAAAAGATACATGGAAGCCCAAAGATTATTGTAAGTGACAGAGATCCGATCTTCACTGGAAATTTTTGGAAATAATTATTTTCTTGTTTGGATACTCAATTGACTCATATCTCATCCTATCATCCTCAATCTGATGGACAAATTGATATAGTGAACAAATGTCTAGAAGGATACCTTCGCTTATGTTTCTCTGATAAACAAACACAATGGTTCACATGGTTACCCTTGGAAGAATGGTGGTATAACACTTCCTTTAATACTGCAACAAAAATGACACCATTTATGGCCCTTATAAGATGTTGCAAAATATTGGTACTATGGCATACAAATTGGAGTTTTCTGCATCTTCACAAGTACACCCAGTTTTCCATGTTTCATGCTTAAAGAAGGCTATAGGTGACAAGATCCTAGTTCAAACTATATTGCTAGAACTTGACGAGGAAGGAAAAATCATATTGGAGCCTGAATTTATCACTAACACAAGAATTCTCTAGTTGAGGAATAGATCCATTTTAGAGTATCTCATTAAGTGGAGGAAACTACCTGCTAAAGATTCCAGTTGGGAAGATGAGTCTTTTATATAAAATTATCCAAAATTACTCAAGCATTGCAGAAAACACTTTTCTGAAGGGGAGGGGCATGTTAAGCCCTAAATGGTGGCACATTACCCCTTAATTGGGGCATATTACATTATTAATGTTATTTTATTTATGTCGGATTAGATCCATTAGTTGTAATTGTACCTCCTAGTCTCCTATATATACCAAGGAGACCTTTTCATTTGGAATCATCTTGGAATTGGAAATTTGTGTGGTGTTTAAGGAGGTTTCCCCATATAAGAGGATTATTATCTAAAATTATATCTTTTTCAAGGCACTGAGTACTTATTATGAGGTTTTTTTATGCTATTTTGATATTTGGTTCTTAACAGAATCCCATCATCTAGCTGGATTTGATTTTAATACGATATCCAGAGCCAACAAACTTTGTTGTTCGAGCACCATAACTGAAATGCTTTTATAAATATACCAATATCAGTTATTCCATCGTACCTAGGTGGGTCACATAGCTTTGTTACTAGACAGTGCAAATATCCATTTATCCACTCACATAGTCTAGTTGAAAACTCATGCATCCTTTGCTGCCAATTCTCTAGATCGACTTCTGAATCTGATGCACATGAACTGATACTTCTCCAAATCAGCACGTCATTCATTGTCTCATTGAAATAATCCCCCATACAGATAGTCATATTGCATAAGTTGTCAATATCCTTGCCTCTTACTGGATCTATGTATCGCTTTCCTTCTAATGGGTCCAAAGGTGTAGTAACGTTCAAATCCATGACCTCGAATATCATCTCCCTTTTTTCAATTTAATAATTGCCTGGTTATCAAATTCCCATTCCAATCCCATCAATTTTGGATACAGTTGACTATCATCTACTATCTTAATAAATTCAAAGTATTCCATGATGCACACCCCTTCTATGTTCATAGGTAATCCTACCAGACACCCAATCAGGAATATCTTATGTTGATTCATGAGCCTTAACTGAACATGAGATCATACTAGCTTAGGTTCTCCAATCATATACCATGTCTATTTGGGTATCACATTCACATCAGATCCCAAGTCCAAAATAACATTATCCACATCGTAGTCTCCAATCTGTGCATTGAACCTGAATTCTTTGTTGGTTCTCTTCCTGTGGAGTACCTGGTTTACCATTATTTGTGCGACGGGGGTGTTCATTCCTTTTCTGTAGTGATCAATCATGTTATATAACATACTTAGTGCAGTTCTATATTTCATTAGTTCCACACTAACGCAGATGGACCCTCTGCCTCAGCAAAGGCCTCTGCACTGACCTCCTGGTTTTTAAGGATCATTCTACTTTTTCCCTCGAGCCGGACTGGCTCCTTCAATTCTCCACTGGAATCTATATTAAAATTGACCCACGGGTCTTTTCTGCTCCTTACATCCTTTAGTCCCGATCGTTGTTCTCTTTACAATAGAACAATCGAATTTCGGGTTTCAGGGTTTCTAAATCCCGATGTCACAACTCTTTGCCTTTTGTTTCTCGATTTTTCGATCTCCGATATCCCGATGTGTTCTAACTTCAGTTATCCCCTGGGCTAGAATATCAAGTATAGATGACCTCCCTTTAGATGACCACGGTCCTATCACTTTTTGGGACTTCAGGGTTTCAAATGTCAAAATGTATTTGTCTTCGAGACTCTCGTTCTCTCGAATCCCGATTTCCTGATATGACTTCTCTTTCGGGACCTTTCCTAGAAGTCGAGATTGTTGCCACATGTCTTAACCGATGAACGACTCAGGTCTGCTTTAGGGTTTTCACTGTGGAAATTCTTGATCCCCCGTTATGACAATATGACATCAGTTGGGCCCCATAATGGAGCTTTCCTCCTCATCGGGATTTTGGACTTCACAATTCTGAAATGCAAGTGGTTCATGTCCTCAAGATTCATGATCCGCCGAATCCCGATATGCCGATGGACTCTCCCCTTTCAGGAATTTTCCTGAAGGTCATGATTGTTGCCACACATCCTCCTTTGATGGACGATCTAGATCAAACCTCGGGACTTCAGGGATGTGAAGTCAAAAACACTCACCTATGTGTGTCCCGGTGTCCAGATCTCCTAATTGGATGATCACACGACACGTGTCCTTCCTGAGATCCATGGTTGTAATCCTTTTGCTGATTTGGGACTCAAAAAGTCTCGGACTCTTGGTCTCTAGACTTTCGATATGTCGATGGCTCTTGATTCCTGCCACGTGTCCCAATAGATGGACGGTTCTGACATGTTTCGGGATTTTCACTATTGATTTACCCGATCCATTGTCCACGGAACTTCCAATATTCCGAACCCCGACGCCTTGATATCCCAACACCTTTCGGGACTTTCTCTCGGCTTGAGCGAGTTTAAACCCCATGCAACTCTTGTTAGATCGGATGGCTGACGGGTAACTAGGTGATGATCCGACGACTCACAATCTCCTGAGATTGAACTCTGGATGCAGTTGTATCCTTCTCGTTTCTTTGTCAGATCAGACGACTGACGAGAATTTGCTAATTCTTTACACAGGATTCTGACCGTCTTTTCCTTCCCCCTGATGATTTTTGTGAAGTAAACTAAGGATTCTTCCCCATATTTATCCACCCGTGACACAAAATGTTGATGCCTTCTAATCACTCAATATGCATCAACTCCTTGTACTGCCTTCAATAGTTCAAAAGGTTTTATCCTTCCTGAGCTTTCTCACAACTTCGAGCCTTAAATAAGACCCTTGCATGCACTCCTTGCAGCAACCTCCAAACACCTGAAGTGTTGAATGCTCTTCGACTCCATGCACTCCCTGTAGCAACAGTCCTTCAATAACTTCTCAGGTCTCAACCCCTGGATTTAAGCTTAGTCTGTGCACCCCTTGCATGACTTCTGTGCCTGACTATACCTCTTGTGTGAATATGAGAACAAACATTATCTCTCCTAAGCTTTCAAAGATGAACCTATGAACCTTTTGTCAATGTACTCCTTGTGGACAATTCAACTGCACTCCTTGCAAGAAATTTTGCTCAGATAGAGAAACAATTGAAACTCATTTCATTACCCTTTCCCCTCCGATTTAAAATATTCAACAAGAAATCATTCACACATAGCATAAAAGAAATTGCATGACAGGAAGAGTAAAACATTCATGAGCATAACATTCAAAGATGCATACACAAAGAATATATGGACACCATGAGTCTGAATCACAACTTCTTTGTATTAATTCAGAACTTTTGTACATGGAGTTTGCTACACAACTCTCTGCTTCTCTTCTATGCTCTCTTCTGATGCTTCCTCCTTCTATGTTATAATTACACAATGAGGGTGTCTATATCCGTTTTCCCTCCACTCCTAAAACTATCGCATCAGAGAATTCAAAGCTACCTACTAACATAAATGTTTTCTACCTACTATGGACGAGAGTGGATCGCTCAAGGTCCTTTACAATATATAAGTACGCCTCTCCTTAACTATCACATTTAAGTTTGGTGCATCCAATATTCAAAATTTTTAAACAATTTATCATGTGCTCAAAATGTGTTGTGCTTGCCCCATGCTCGCTTGACATTGGTGATGCTCCTGCATCATACTCCCTCGCTTGAAAAATTTCATGGGCTCCTATCCATGAGCTCTTGCATGGTCTGTCCATGCTTCTAAATCGTTGCTTCATTCTCCTAACTGGCATCTTCAACTAGATGTCCTTTCCCTTTGACCAAGTATTCAAAGTATTCTCTTCATATGGTCTTCTTCCCGATTCTTTTGTCTAGTATGCTTTCCATCTGCGGCTTCTTTGCAACTGGAATATGATTTTTCCACTGAACCTATGACTGGTTATCATTTGTTCCTACTTCCTCAGCTTTGTATGGGTACAAATTTGAGACATTGAATATCGGAGAAATTCTGATCCCATCGGGTGATTCAATCTCGTAAGCATTCGCCCCAAACTTCTTCAAGACCCTACATGGTCCGATTTTCTTCATCTTCAGTTTATTATATGTTCCTATCGGGAACCTTTCCTTTCTCAAATGTGACAGAATCAAATCACCAACTTCAAATTGAAGTTGTCTTCTGTGCTGGTCTACTCTTCGCTTATACTCCTGGCTTGAATTCTGCAATCGCTCCTTCACCCGGCTGTGAAGTTCCTTCATCGCTTCTGAAAAATCTTCTGCACTAGCACTCCTAGTCGAATTTTGTTCTGAATATCTCAATTTAGAAATTCCCCTCAGTTGCATGCCATAGATAATCTGAAATGGACTATGCCCTGTACTTCTATTTACTAAATCATTATAAGCAAATTCTACTTGTGGCAATATGTTGTCCCACCGACTGTCATGTTCTATCACTAGGCTCCTCAGTAAGTCTCCTAGAATCATGTTTATGACTTCTGTCTGTCCATCCATCTGAGGATGATAAGATGAACTGAACGAAAAGTTAGTTCCTAGCTTCTTCCATAAGGTTCTCCAGAAGTGTCCCACGAATTTAGTGTCTCGATCCGAAACTATGCTCCTTGGTAAGATGTGAAGTCAAATGAATTCTTTGAAAAACAGATTCACAACATGAGTTGCGTCACTGGTTTTCTGACATGGAATGAAGTGTGCCATTTTGGAAAATCTATCCACCACCACAAATATTGAGTCAAATCCTCTTTGTGTTCTTCACAAAACCAATATAAAATCCATGCTAATTGCATCCCACAACCTCTTAGGTATGGGAAATGGTTGATAAAATCCTGCATTTTGTCTTTTTCCTTTCGAATGCTGACAAATTCTTCATTTATCTACAAATATTTTGACATCGGCTCGCATTCCTGGCCAAAAATATGACGCATTCAACTTTGCAAACATTTTGTTGTGACCAAAATGTTCTGCCAATCCTCCATTGTGTTTATCCTTCAGCAAATTCTCCCTCATGGAGCATTTTGGAATACAAAGTTGATTACCTTTAAATAGTAATCCTTCCTGGATCATGTATTCTATCCATTGGCTTCTATCTCTGAGAATTGGATTCTCAGCTGCTTCATACACCTCTTTAAAATCTGGATCATCTCTGTACATGTCCCTGAGATCATCGAAACCCAACGTTTTAACTTTGAACTCTTGTAATAGCAAACACTTCCTACTCAAAGCATCAACAACTTTGTTAGCAGTACCAGAAATATGTTTAATCACAAAATTGAAATTTTGCATATATTCAACCCATTTAACATGTCTCTCATTCAACTTTTCCTGTTGAGTCACAAACTACAGTGCATGATTGTCACTGTATAAGAAAAACTCTTTTGGACTCAAGTAATGCCTGGATGATAGCATAGAACTCCTTGTCATATGTGGACTACTTCACCTTTGCTTCATTCAAATTTTCATTGAAATATGCTATCAGCTTGTCCTCTTGACTCAAGACTGCCCCTATTGCAAATCCACTTGCATCGCATTTCACTTAGAATGTCTTTTGGAAATCCAGCAACACCAGAATTGGTTGTTCCGTAATCTTCCTCTTCAACAGATTAAAACTCTTCTCAGCCTCTTCTGTCCAGTGAAAAGATTTGTGTCTTTTCTTCACTGTGTCCATCATCGCTACACTAATTCCACTGAAATTCCTGATGAACTTCCCGTAGAAACTAGCCAATCCGTGAAAACTTCTCGCCTCAAATATGTTCTTCGGTGATGGCCAATTCTTGATCACTTCCACCTTATCTAGATCCATCCTTAATTTGTTTGCAGAAATAACAAAGCCCAAATAGATGAGTTATGTCTTCATGAATGAGTATTTCTTCATGTTTATCAACAAATTATCTTGCTGTAATCTCTACATTACTATATCTAAGTGTTTCAGATGCTCTGCCTTTGTCTTACTGAAAATTAGTATGTCATCCAGATACACATTGACAAATTTCTCGATGAATTATTTCAAGACTTTGTTCATAAACCTCATAAAGGTACTTGGCACATTTGTTAAGCCAAATGGCATAAAAAGCCATTCATACAACCCTTCGTTAGTCTTGAAGGTTGTTTTCCACTCATCACCTTCTCTCATGCGAATCTGATGATACCCGCTTTTCAAATCAATCTTTGAAAAATAATTTGCTCCACTTAAGCAATCCATCAAATCATCCATCCTTGGCAATGAAAATCTATACCTTATGGTTATCTTGTTAATGGCTCTTGAATCAGTACACATTCTCTAGCCTTCATCTTTATTTGGACTAAGTACCATTGGAACATCACATGGGCTCAAGCTTTCTCTAACCAACCCTTTGTCCAACAAATCATGGACTTGTCTTTTGACCTCTTCATTCTCTTGCGGCATTAGTCTATACGTGGATTTATTTGGAAAAATGTCTCCAGGTATGAGATCAATATGGTGACTCACACTTCTGATTGGTGGCAACGAATGAGGTAGTTCATCCACTATTATGTCAGTGAACTCTTCCAATAGTTCCTGAACCTCTTCTAGTAAATCGCCCACTCTTGTGATGGTCAAAACAATTCTTGGTTTCCTGACCACAATAAACTGTGGTTCCTCCTTCTTCTTGACCTTGGTAAGGAGTTCCTTCCCACTCATGAGAAGTACAGTGTTAATTACTTCAGATTTCACTTCCTTATCTTTGATTGGAAGCAACATATGAGTTCTCCCATTATTTTCTAGGGTGTATGTATTCATCCTCCCATCATGAATCACATTTTTGTCATATTTCCATGGTCTTCCTAGCAATAGATGACAAACATCCATAGGAATAACATCACAGAGTATCTTATAATTATATCCTCCTATCTTAAATTGAACTAAACATTGTCTAGTGACATTTACCCGATGTCCCTTTTGTAGCCATGAAACTCTATATGGACTCGGATGTTCACTCGTCTCCAGCTCCAAATTTTCTACCATCTCTATCAAAACGAGATTATCCATGCTACCACTGTCCACAATGAACTTGCATACCTTGTCCTTGGTTTTCCAAGCAGTTTGAAAAATTCTATTTCTTTGGGCTGAGCTCTCCACCTCCTTCTTTGGTGTTAAGAGAACTTTTTGTATCATCAATGATCTTCTGCCTTCAGCATCTTCTGCCTCAACATCTCTCCTTTGTGCTTCGGTGATGTGAGTCTCTCCACCCTCTTTATTTTTATCTAGACATTCATAATATTTATGTCCACTCTTTCCACACATGAAGCATTTTATCACTCCACCTATTCCTCTTCCTCTACCTCTAGTACGAGGAAAAGTATTATTATCAACATAGTCTCCTCTCTGCTCAGTATGTTGTCCTCTCTGTTCATCATATCACCCTCGCTGTGAGCTTCCACCTCTCTCAGTTCAAGTATGAGGGTTCTTCCAGTCCTCCTTGGGTTTTTGACTTTTATCTTGGACAACTGATTTTCCCCTGGCTTGACTTCTACCTCGTCCTCTTTGACACTGCTTTTGGCTCAGCTTCTCCTCATCCTTTAGAGCCATCTGATAAGCATCTTCCACCGTTTAGATGGTTACCATGTTCATCTCATCCTGAATGTCATAACTTAGGCCATTCATGTACCTGGCAACCTTTTAATCATCACTTTCTCGATGACCTACCCTGATGTTTAGCTTGTAAAATTCTTCAGTGTATTCTTTCACTGTCATCATCTTCTGTCTCAGGTTCTACATCCTCTTGAATAGAGTAATCTGGTAATCCCTGGGGATGAATTTTTCCTTCATCTTTGCAATAATCCTATCCCAACTCCTGATCTTATGCTTTCCCTTGCAGCGTCTGTCAGCTTGTAGTTCATCCCACCAAAATGCTGCATGTCCCTTTAATCTTGTGATAGCGTGCTTGACCTTCTTGTCTTCCTCGACATCTTCATAGTCAAAGTATGTGTCCAGGGCTCTAATCCAGTCTAGAAGCTCTTCAACATCTAGGTTTCCTTCATAAACTGGGATGTCCATTTTCTCTCTGGAACCCATCCTTGAAATAGCTATAATCAAACGTTTGCTTGCTGCATCTTCAGCTGCAACGTCTTCTTCTTCATGTTCAACTTCATTTTCACTTTCAGAATCACTAAGATCCCCAATACTGACTGTGCATCTCTGTGTTGTCTCCATGTCCTCAAGTCTGGCGCATAAATCACACATCTCTCTTGCCATGGCTGGGTCAGGCATCTGCCTACCTCTTCTTCTTGGTATTTCCCTTTCCTCTAGCGGATCGGGTGTTTGCATGTCTCTTCTTCTAGGTGGAATGGTGAAAATTTCCTTTTCCTTACTACAGAAAGCAAAGAATCCTTTCTATGCTCTGATACCAAACCTGACACAAACACACCCTCTGCCTCGGCAAAGGCCTCTGCACTGACCTCCCGGCCTTTAAGGATTGTTCTAATTTCTCCCTCGAGCTGGAGTGGCTCCTTCGATTCTCCACTGGAATCTCTATTAAAATTGACCCACAGGTCTTTTCTGCTCCTTATAGCCTCTAGGCCTGATTGATGTTCTCTTTATGACATAACAATGGAATTTCGGGTTTTAGGGTTTCTAAATCCCAATGTCACAACTCTTTGCCTTTTGTTTCCCAATTTTCCGATCTTCGATATCTCGATGTGCTCTTACTTCAGTTAGCCCCTAGGCTAGACTATCGGGTCCATACGAACTCCCTTTATATGACCGCAGTCCTATCACTTTTCAGGACTTTGAGGTTTCAAACACCAAAATGTATTTATCTTCAAGACTCTCGATCTCTCAAATCTCGATTTCCCAATATGACTTCTCTTTCAGGACCTTTCCCGGAAGTCGAGATTTTTTCCACGTGTCTTAACTGATGAAAGGCTCAGGTCTACTTCAGGATTTTCACTGTGGAAATTCCTGATCCCCCATTATGACAAGATGACATCAGCTGGGCCCCATATCGGAGCTTTCCTCCTCATCGGGATTTCAAAATTTGCAATTCTGAAATGCAAGTGGTTTGTGTCCTTAGGATTTGTGATCCGCTGAATCCCGATATGCCGATGGACTCTCCCCTTTCGGGAATTTTCCTGAAGGTCGCGATTGTTTCCACATGTCCTCCTATGATGGACGGTCTAGATCAAACCTCAAGACTTCAAGGATGCGAAGTCAAAAACACTCACCTGTGTGAGTCCCGGTGTCCGGATCTATGAATTGGATGATCACGCGACACATGTCCTTCTTGAGATCCACGACTGTAATCCTTTCGCTGATTCGGGACTCAAAAGGTCACAGACTCTTGGTCTCTAGACTTACGATATGCCGATGGCTCTCGATTCCTGCCACATGTCCCAACATATGGACAGTTCTGACTTGTTTCGGGGTTTTCACTATGGATTTACCCGATCCCTTGTCCACAAAACTTCTGGTATTCTGAATCTCGATGCCTCAATATCCCGACACCCTTTGGGACTTTCACTCGGCTTGAGAGGGTTTAAACCCCATGCAACTCCTGTTAGATCGGACGACTAACGAGTAACTAGGTGATGATTCGACGGCTCATGATCTCTTGAGCTTGAACTCCAGAAGTAGCCGTAACCTCCTCGTTTCTTTGTTAGATTGGACGACTGATGGGATTTCACTAATTCTCTACATAGGGTTCTGACCATCTGTTCCTTCCCCTTGATGATTTCTACAAAGTGAACCAAGGATTCTTCCCTGGATTTATCCACTTATGACACAAAAATCTGATGCCTTCTAATCACTCAATATGCACCAACTCCTTGTACTACCTTCAATAGTTCCAAAGGCTTTATCCTTCCTGAGCTTTCTCACAAATTTGAGCCTTAAAGAAGACCCTTGCATGCACTCCTTGTGGCAACCTCCAAACACCTGAAGTGTTGAATGCTCTTTGACTCTGCACACTCCCTGCAGTGACACTCCTTCAATAACTTCTCAGGTTTCAACCCCTAGATTTAAGCTTAGTTTGTGAACCCCTTGCATGAATTCTGTGCCTGACTGCACCTCTTGTGTGAATATGAGAACAAACGTTATCTCTCCTGAGATTTCAGAGATGAACCTATGAACCTTTTTTCAACTCACTCCTTACGGACAATTCAACTACACTCCTTGTAGGAACTTTTTCTCAGATAGAGAAACAATTGAAACTCATTTCATTACCCGTTCCTCTCCAATTTCAAATATTCGACAAGAAATCATTCACACATAACATAAAATAAATTGCATGTCAGGAGGAGTAAAAAATTCATGAAGCATAACATTCAAAGATGCATACACAGAGAATATATGGACACCATGAGTCTAAATCACAACTTCTTTGTATTAATTCATAACTTTTGTACATGGAGTCTGCTACACATCTCTCTGCTTCTCTTCTATGCTCTCTTCTGATGCTTCCTCCTATGTTACAATTACACAATGAGGGTGTCTATATCCGTTTTCCCTCCACTCCTAAAACTATCACATCAGAGAATTCAAGGATACCTACTAACATAAATGCTTTCTACCTACTATGGACGAGAGCAGATCTCTCAAGGTCCTTCACAATATATAAGTATTCCTCTCCTTAACTATCACATTTAAGTTTGGCGCATCGAATCTTCAAAAGTTTTAAACAATTTATCATGTGCTCAAAATGTGTTGCACTTGCCCCACTCTCGCTTGATGTTGGCGATGCTCCTGCATCACACACAAATCCTTAAGAACTCCTTTAGTGTATTTACCTACACATTTGACTTCTCTGGTACAACTCGATCTTCTATATGAGGAAACGATGATGTTGATGATTCCCCATGTGGTACAGGTATTTCATTTATTGCGCTATGATATTTCTATTTCTCCTACTACAGATTGAATGTTGGTATAGGCCCTATTGACTTCCTTACCTATTTCTCTATCTGGTTTCCTCAATTTTCCATATCAATACCTATCCTAGCTCCTCCCTATGTAACAACTATTATTTTTGGTCCTTCACTGTGTCTTTCGGTTAATATCATCTACACATTTGATTTGAATTCTTATTTGGGTTTCCTCTATATTTCCATTTCACAACTAGTTGGCAATATCCCTCTGCAATATGTGCATGTCATACATGGATTCTGGAAATCATGGGTCAAGTGTCCAGGTTGATTACAATTATAACATATAATCAATCTATGTCCTCTTCTACTAAAATTCCCTCTACTCCAACCTCTACCAAATTTTCCTCTATTCCCTTTATTGAAACCTCCTTGATTATTATATTGTGCACCACCCCCCTCTGTAGAGGTGTTCTCTTCTTATATCCGATACATATCTGATATGTGCTCCCTTAGTAGTTCAAATGCATGACAATCCTTCTCTGCATGTCCTACCAATTTGAAAAAATTGAAAAAAATGTTCTTGGGTGTACTGTGATACTTTTGTAGCAATGGACACTCAGTGGAGTGATGGCCCCATTTCTTACATATCTTGTAGTATCCTCCCTGG
Organism: Picea engelmannii; assembly: GCA_009831015.1. Lineage (NCBI taxonomy): Eukaryota > Viridiplantae > Streptophyta > Pinopsida > Pinales > Pinaceae > Picea > Picea engelmannii. The sequence continues at coordinate 249,106 of ML799747.1, forward strand.
TAGTCGGTTCGATGCTATAGCTGCTAAATATTGCATGAATGTTGGGCATTTGTACTTGTGATTGTCCCTCTATCCTGCATTTGGTACACCAAAATTGTTCTAGTTTCTCCCTTCCTTTGGTAATATTGACCAATTGACTTGTCAATGAAGCCAACTATGTCTGAACCTATGCCATTCCTCCTATATATCCTATTGGATATTCCTCTAGTTTCATTGAAATCTCTAGGGCCACAGGCTACGACATAATCTTATGTTGAATTAGGGGACTTTGATTGTGTGGTATAAGTTTGGTAATAAAACACTCTTTATGTTGTTGATCTATAATTTGGAAAGTCAATCTCATCATCACATCCTTAAAGTGCTAATCGAAATCCCACACAATCTTTGTTTGTACTTTTTTTATCTCTTTTAGCTCAGTGATGTATCACGACTTTGAATTTGGATTTTTGAACTCCTTTAATAGTGCTTTCTTTATCTCTACTAAGGTATTATCCTATCCTATAGGAATAATTATCCATAACTTCATATACGATACTATCACACAACCTATAACTGTTGTTGTTGATTGTGGAATTTTTACAACATCATCCTGTATGTTTTTAGCGGCCCAAACTATTTCTCACACAAACAAGTGTTGTTTTGGATCCTATGACCCTACTCCCTTGAATTAAGGAGGTCTAAGAGTATTATCTACTCTTGCCATGTTGTCTTGTGTAGTTCGTCCTCTTGGTGATGCTATTGGACTCTAATTTTGAATTTGACTCTACACACTACTCCCACTATTTTGACTACAACTAATTTGTACTCCTCGACTAACTATGATGGTTTTTGACAAGTATTCAAATGTTATCATTGATTGTGGTGACATACATGGGTTCATAGATTCAACAGAGGATCATTTATAAGTAGGACATACTGGCTCTTCTATTACTAGACTAGACTGACACCCATCTTTTGTTGGGCCCTCCATTTTTGGGATAAGGAATTGCACAAGTTTTGGCCTAATACGAGTTTCGAAAACTTCATAAGAAGTTGGAAAACAGAGAAATAATAAGCAACAAAAATCAGTTGCGAAAAGGAGAGTGAAATGCCAACAAAGAAAGAGCAGATGCGATAGAACAAGAAAGCATGCAATCAAAGACAAGAGACACAACCTGGCTTATATATAGGGATGAATATGATTGTAAAAGGGTTTGGTTGAATTGTGATTTTTTTCAATTCGATATTTCCCTTACTATTAGGTTTATGTCATAGTTATTATATGAGGCTAAGAGGTTAGCGTTTTGAGTCTGTAATGTAATCTGTACACCATTCTAGGAGTTAGATATTTTTGACATGAGTCTAGAGCTAGGAGTCTACAAGAGAGCATTACTTTGTATCTCTAAGTTTGTAAATGAAGAAAGATCTGAAGATAATATGAAGAAGGATATAAATTTTCAAAATATGTTGTGTCTTTTTGTGTTATACTTATGCACTATAGTACTTATTTATGGTTTATAAGTTCTCCATGATGTCTCTGTGTTTAAATGCTTGTTCGCAACATAAGTAGTTCCAGTTCTTGCACACATGAGTTCAAATCTATTCTATAGTTAGATGTCCTATGCAAGATCAGGATGAATCTTGAAGGTTTTGTGAATCCTCCTAAGTATTTTCCCTACCCTTCCATATCTATTTGTCTCAGCAGCACTTCAGGTGAGACTTCTTCTCTTCAGAGGAGATGAAAATCCCAGTGTCGTAGACTACTCGGTACCTTTTGTTGGTAACCTAAGAAGGACCCTAGTCTAATCAAACTTGCGCCAACAAAATCGTTCCATTGTCGAGACCTACATAAAAAGGGAACCTGTAGGGAGAATTATTCCACTGATTCATAGATGTAATATTGACCAATGGTGGGAAAGAAACTTCGACATCTTCATATGGAAAGAATTAGAGTTGAGGGGGAAATATATGGAAGATACTTGTGAGGGAGTATTTTACTCAGAAACATTGAGTGACAAGTATGAGATATTCTGGGTTAAGTTCCCAGAATAAATTTTCCACTAGATAAATAGGCTCCAAGAAGCTCCAGAGTTCCAAGAATGAGTCAAGAGGACCTGTACTTGGGGCACCAAAAAGAGTGCAGCACTTCATCAGTTGGATCATCCAGTCACATGAGCAATTGACTTTTGGGTCAATGTTATAACCCTAAATTTCTCCATACATGCATACCTGGAACTTAGCCCTCTTACTTTCTATTTTTTCCAAGACATCACTGAATTTATCTTTTTAAAAATTCATTTTTTGAAGATGTATGCATCCTACACCAATGCTTCCTGTGTACATATGCTAGTTTCATCACTACAACCTGTATATACTTGCAAAAGTTGAAAAAATTAAAAAGTTGCAAGGAATTGGTTGAGATTACAGGCTATTGGGTTGTTTACCAACTAATCCACCACCTATAGCCATTCGCCCAACCAAATAACCATATTTTTTTCATATAAAAGGAGGTGTTTGGGTCTCATTCCGCATCCAGACATAAGAGCAGTGAAACTCTACCCGTTTCACATCCCCTCCTTGCCCCAATACTTTGCAGCCTTGTTGTGAGGATTGCCTCAGAATTCCCCAATTTTCCCTTTTTCCTCCATCATAAACCCATTCCATTTCCCAAGAAGGTTGAGAGGAGAAATATACACAGAGGTGCACTTGGATCTTGGTGAAGAGGAGCCCGGACCATGTTTGAGGAGTAGTAACCAACTTTGGTTATAGGTGATCATTGTATTATCAATAAAATAAGTACTTTTCCTATCCTAGAACATGATGTGTCAAATGTTTTCATTTGATTTATGTTTTTATTATAACATCTAACCTATATTTATGTATTTATGTATGATTGTAGCTTCTTGTTTGTCTATATTTGAATGCAGGCCATACTTGGGAGGAGGTTTGCAGTCAGTGAATCCTTCAAACGTGAGAGGATCATCACCAAACGTGGAGTAAAGGTATAGTTATTGGATCCTTCTCATTTTACTTTTCTTTCATAAGTCTGGGGTATGTTTGGGGTAGTTAGAGAAGTAGGAGACTTTTAAATGGTTGTTGATCTGACTACATTGTAAACCCTGATGTATCCATAGGGGGGGTTTTCCCACTAGCAGTCAATACCACATTAGAGGGATACATTATTGAGTTTGCAGCTGAGAACCACCAATATTTTTCGTGAACAAAGGAGAATTTCACGAAAAATGCAAGGGGAAGAATATTGAGTGAAATCCCCCTATGGATTAAAGTTTTCTTCATGGAAGAGGGGATGCTAGCCATGTCCCTGATTGATATGGCATTGCAAACACCCTCACTTGGGGTAGGGACAGGCTGGGGTAGAATCATGGATTGAGAGAGGGGAAGGGTTCTTTAACAAACAGGGGGGTGGGGGGGGTGAACAACAAGAAATGGACTCAAGAGACAAGTGAGCCTTGAAAATAGCCTCCATTATTGAGAAGTGGTGGCACAGAAAGATCAAGAAAGAAGCAAGATAGTTCAAGAAGTTGTAGAAAGAAGTCGGACCAAGAGAGGTAGAGGAAAGATAGATGCAAGTGTTGCAGAAGATGAGAAGACAATAAAGATTGGCTAATCAAATATTGATTGATAGAGAAGAATAGAGAGAAAGAAGTCCCCAAGAGGTTGGAAAAGAAGGAGAAGGTGTAGATGTAAGAGAGGAGGAAGATGACATGAATATTGAAGAATAAAGAGAAGATTTAGACACAATGCTAGGGAATATCAGGAATAGGACTAAAGAGACACCCCCCAGATCAAAGAAAATTGCCCCGAAGCTAGTGACGCTAGCCACGAATCTCCCATACCCCAAGTGTCTTCTATACAAGTGGTAAGATTGATACTACCTTCTCATGCTAGTTTTTTTTTCGATACAATTAGTTAGTCAGTCACAACCAGGAAGTGCAAGTACAAGAAGTACCGTTAGGATTCATTTTGATAAGATCACCAATATCATCAATGGTTGGTCAAGTGGGAGGTTTGATTTCTCGATACCCAGAGTTTTGGGGTAAGGGAGATGAAGATATTGAGAAGCACTGGTTCTTGTGTGAAGCAATCTAGAGATCCAGAGGGACTCCATATGTGAATAAGCTGGTTGAGTTCCAAACTACCTTGAGAGGTTATGCTCTCAAGTGCTATATGAATATTATTGAGTCAAGAGTGCCAGGAAGGCAAGGTCAAGTGTTCACACTTGGCCAGGTACATAAAAGGTTCATAGAGGAGTTTAAACTACCTCAGTCAAAACAACAAGCTTTGTCTGAGTTGCATGAGATACAAAAAAGGGAAGGTGAATCAATCTGAGAATACAACCAAAAGTTGAAATATGTTATAGGGAGGTTATCACATCCAATCCATGACGAACATCAAAGGGAATCGTACATTCAGGGATTGTTACCTCTGACTCAGATTCTGCTAATGCAACAATGGATAGCCACTTTGATAGATTCCTTGGAACAATTGATGAATATTGAATCCATGGAGGGATACCCTGGGAGCCTTAGAGTGACCAGACCCCCAACAGATGCGAATTTGGCACAACTAAAAGGGAAAATATCATCGCTTACATAAAATATTCAAGAATTGATGATACCTAGACCAGGACGACCATAGGTTTGGTATATAGGATGTTATACATAAGGACATATGGTGAATGAATGTCCACGAATGAGAGGAATGGGACCTCCTAAGAATCTGATGGGAACCTCACTAGGACCCATGGAAGGAGTTGTGCAAGTGTCTGTGAACTTACTATTCCATAACCGCACCCCATATCATGCTTTTCTAGGGATCCAAGAAGCACCAAAAATTGAGTATTGTGAGATCTTTTGAATCCATGGGCATGGTCCAAGACAGTTCCCCATTATGGAAAAATATTTGATAGTACCAAATTTTATACACTGTGAGTTCTGTGCATCTACCACACATACTACCAATCAATGTAGAGTGTTGGATGCACTTGCAGATAGGTTGGACCGAACAACATTCAGGGTGAAGGAAAACCCTCAAGGGTCAGGAAGAGGTCGAGGAGGTGGAGCCGGAGGAGACTTCATAGGAGGAAGAAATGGGGGAAGAGGGCCAAGAAAATGTTATAACTGTGACTAGCAAGGTCATATGGCAAGAGACTATCCTCATCCAAGGTGGCCATGGTGCTCTCTATTGGAAAATGTTTAACAGGTAGCGTATGCTTGTCATTGATGGCAAGTAAAGCAGTGAAGATGGCATGAGTATAGGAAGAATGTAATAGATATCAGAAGAAGTTTGGGAAGACACTGCAGGAAGAATGTAATAGACGGGCATCAGAAGCAGTTTGGGAAGACACTGCAGGAAGAATGTAATAGACGGGCATCAGAAGTAGTTTGGGAAGACACTGCAGAGGATGGTTGGCATGCTTTATAGGCAGTATGCACTTTTCATTGATGGTAGGATCAGAGTGTGCATTGATGGAAAAACAGGAACAACGTAAGCTTAGGAGGAATTAGCGCAGAGTTGAATGCAGTGCATAGGTGTGCACCAGGGATGAGGTTAACTCATGGATAAAGCTTAAGGGAGATAGCGTACTTAAGATCACAGGAAGATCAAAGGTCAAGGCCTTTGACACTTAGAAATTCTTCCAAGTAAGGAGGATGCATAAGCTTGGAGGAGAAGCGTTAGTGATCGTTGGATCCCATCCTGAATTCTCGATGACCGTCAGATCTCAATATAGACAAGAGGAGCACACAGATATGGAGGATAGATCTTGGGCGTTACATCCGAGCGCAAGGTCTAACCACCGTTGGATCGAGGAGAACCTACACATTCTTTAAAGTACAAGGAGTAGAGGGCTCACAAAATCCCGAAAGAAGGAGGACCATCCATCTTCAGGCAGGACACGTGGGGATAGACTGTCAGTTCGTTGACTGGAGAGTCAAAGGAACGATGTTCCCTAACCTCTCAAAATCACGATATCTGAAATCATGATTTAATCTCAGCCATCAGATTAAGGTTGAATCTAGACTGTTGATTCCAGTCCATGTCAGTGTTTTAGGGATTGAGAGTTGGAGATGTCAAGTAATATCATCCACAAAAATCTTGATTTCGCGATATACAAAATCATGACTTAATCGCAGCCGTTGAATCAAGATCAGATCTGGACCATTGATCCAACTCCATATCGGAGTTTTACGAATTGCGACATGGAGAGGGAAAAGAAACAATGCAACAAGAATTGTGAAATCATGATTTAATCGCAGCCATTGAATCAAGGTCTGATCTGGACCGTCGATCTCAGTCCATTTTGGAGTTTCACGGATCGAGAGTTGAAGAGGTCAAATAATAATAACCACAGGAATCCCGAAATCGCGATATGCAATATTGCGATTTAATCATAGTCGTCAGATCAAGATGTGATCTGGACCATTGATACGACTCCATTACGTAGTTTCGTGGATCAGGACTTTGAAGTGACAAAAACACTGAACATCAAGAGTGTAGAAATCACGATGTGTGAAATCCCAACTGAATCTGAACCATCAGATCAAGATGTGATCTGGACCATCGACCCAACTCATGTTATCATACCACGTTAGCTAGGAATACATGGCACAACCAGGTAATGACAAGTTTCAGAATGATTCAACATTTCAGGCAAATGTAAGTCACGAATCAGAGTGACATGTGGCAGTATTCAACATGTGTCAATCCACGTGTGACGTCAACAGATTTACACCACTTCGGAGTTTCAGAAATCAGGAGATGGAAAGATGTCAAAGGACAAGTAGGGGCTAAAGGGAACGATCCTTGTTGCACGGTCAGGTGGTGAATGATACAAAAGGTGACATGATAGGAGTGGGGTCCTTTGTCAATACCCCACCATTTCAGAACCCCCCCCTGCCCCCCCCATATTAAAGGCAGAAAGGAAAGGGGGGTCTGGAATCACTTGAGCACTGTTGATTTGGGCACTCTAATCCTGGCTGCTAGAGAGATGTGCACCCAATTCCGGACCCCCCCCCCCTCCACTTAAAGGTAGAATGGTAGGGGGGCTCCGGAATCCAATCCCGACCGTAGAGCTGGGAGCACAAATTCTAGCCATCCAGATTTGCTTGTTGCATATCCAAAATGTGCATTTGCACCCCAAACTTAGGAACGCATAAGCTCGACTGCGCCAAAGAAGACGAGGAGTCTCAACTGCCAGAGAGGTTGAGAAATCTCCACAGAACACCCAGTAATGTTGGATGCATGGTGGAAAACGACCAGACAAGATGAAGATTCATGATGATGATCAGAAAAAGAACTCAGTTACGGAGGAATTTGGCATGGAGTGTGCATGCAGAGGCATTGCAAATATTGCATGCACAAGGAGCACAGGTACTATAAGAATGATGAACAAAGAAGAGATGGTGGTTGTTGTCATGGTGGATGATTCAAGTGAGAGCAAGGAGGTATAGCACAAGAGTAGAGATGCATGGCAGAGGAAGGTTGCATCAAAGGGATATGGTGCAGAGAGTATAAAAGGCTAAAGAACAGAAAGTGAAAATGGCGTGCAAAAGACACTGATGCAGATAGGGCAGAGGAGCATAACAGAACAACAACAGGGTTGGTAAGCCATTGAATTATTTTATATCACTGTAGAGTTTCAGTAGCAAAGAATTTATTAATCAAGGTTGTTGGGAGGTGCTAGGGAGGACTGGTGTCCTTAAAGGTTCAAGTGGGTGCTTGAACAGAGGGAGTTGGTGCTTCCTTCTAGTTGGTGCTAGAGAAACTAGGGAGTTGGTGCCTCCTTCTTGTTGGTGCTAGAGAAACCAAGGGGTTGGTGCTTCCTTCTAGTGGCTGCTAGAGAAAACAGAGAGTCGGTGCTCTCAGCAAGTTGCATCTTGCAAAAATAGAGGTTGCAGCATCACAATGAGTTGGTGCTCATATGTATGATAATGTAAATAATGTATATAATACTTATTATATAAAGAAAAGGAGGTTTTTACCCTGTATGGGTTTCCTCAGGAACTATTTGTCTCTATCTTTATCATATATGTGACTGATGTTGAATGTGCCTTTGTTTATTTCACTGCATTATTGTGATCATCATATAGTGCCTTGTAAAGATTTTAAAAGAAGCATAATTGTTTAAGGACGGTAACAACTGATTCACCCTCCCCTCTCAGTTGTCCAACAATTGGTATCAGATCTAGCCCCTTTTATCTAAGGGTAGATCCTAGAGCTTAAACATGTCAAGCCATGAAGGAAATTCAACCAATAAGGCCCCTCTGTTCAATGGAACAAACTTTTCCTTCTGGAAAGTTAGAATGAGAACCTACATAATGGCATTAGGTGCAGATGTCTGGGATGTGGTAGATACTCGGTATGTAAAGTCAATTGTGCTAGCTAATAAGGATGACAAACTAGAATTTAGCTTCAATGCTAAGGCTATGAATGTTATCTTGAGTGAGCTTGCAGAGGCAGAATTTGTAAAAGTTATGCACCTAGAAACTGCCAAAGAAATGTGGGACAAACTCATTAGCAGTTACAAGGGTAATGAGAAGGTAAAGGATGCAAAGATTCAAAGCTACATAATAATGTTTGAATAGCTAAATATGAAGGAAGATGAAACTATTGGAAAATACTTTCTGAGAATAGAAGAAATGGTAAATGCAATGAAGGAACTTGGTGAAACAATTGGGGAACCTTCTTTAGTTTAGAAAATCTTGAGATCTCTCCCAGATAGGTTCAACCCGAAGGTCTCTGCTATAGAATAACTTAATGATCTAAAAACCTTGTAGTTTGATCAACTTCTAGGAACACTGACTGCATATGAAATGAGAATAGTTAAATATAAACCCACCTCCAGAGAAGCATCATTTAAAGCAGACAAGAATGAGGATTCTGAACCCGATGAAATTGAAGAAAAATTTGTGAAGAGATTGAAGAAGGGATCAGGAAAATAAAAAGGTAATATGCCTTTCAAATGCTTTAACTGTGGAAGGATAGGTCATTTTGTAAATAAATGTCCACACAAGAAACATGATTAGAACAATGAAGGTGAAGAAAAGCACAAATCCAGGAGATTTGATAAAAGGAAAAGTTTATGTGTAAACAATGATGACTCCTCAGAAGACACCGATAGTAACTCTTCCTATGAAGATAAAGTAAATGACTTCATGATTATGGCTAAAGAGAAGTATGATAATAAAATCACAGGCAGTGATGAGAATGATGACGAAGTTGTGGTTGACATGGAAGGAAAACTGATCAGTGCATTGGAAGAGATTGACAGACTAAGAATCAAGAAAATAAAGCAAAGACAATTGTTGATATAGTTCGAGAAAGATAGTCAAGAACCTGGTGAATACCTTGTCCTACTAAAAGTAGAATTGGAAGAGGAAAAGAAAATCAAAGATATTATGAAACAACAGCTATCATAAAAGAAAACAAGATGTGAATCATTAGAACAAGAAGTAGTGAAAACAAGGAAAGAAATAGAGAAATTTCAAACCTTGTATAATCAAAACCTGTCAAGTATCAAAGCCTCAGAAGGATTAGCTACCATTCTGAATCAGCAAAGGAATCCAAAGCTGAAAACTAGTTTGGGTTATGAAGAGGGATCAAGCAGTGGGAAGCCAGGAAATGAAGAACCCATCAAGTTTTTCAAAAGTACAACCAATGACAATAACAAACTTGCAGAAACAAAGGAAGACAATCAGCCACCCAGGACGAGTAAAGAAAAAGGTTCTAGGATTGAATCTATAGAATGAAGAAATAATGCTCTCTCTACTGAAAGACGTCATCAACAAGAAAGAAATCGATTTGCTCAAAGAAGGCAACCATTTTCCAGGTACAAAGAATTTTTCTATGGCTATTGTTTCTACTGTTCTAACTTTGATCACAAAGCTGTAAATTGTTCCTTAAGACGTAGACATGAGCAATTAAGATTTCAAAGGAATAAATACTTCCCACAACATAGAATGATACAATCAAGTAATAATCCTTCACGGACTGCAAATTTCCAAATTAAGTCTAGACACATACAACTAAGGAGGCCAAGAAATAATTAATAGTCAATAAGTAGGCAACAATGCAACAATAAGTTTGACTTATTGAATAATGAGATTGAATTCTACACCTATCATAACTTTGGACATAAATCTATTGAGTGTCAGTTAAGGAACTATGAACCAGATTTGAAATCCCCTGCTGAAAATGTCAAGTTTTGGAAGAAGAAGGAAAGTAACAAGTGTGGATTAGTATTGTCTACTCAAAGAAAAACGAACCCTTGGTATATAGATAATGGATGATCCAAACACATGATGGGAGACAAAGGAAAGTTTCTATCTCTAAGTGAAAGAAAATTAGGACATGTAACCTTTGGAAATGATGCTCCAGGGAAAGTAAAAGGCAAAGGGATGGTGAGCTTAAGTAATGGAAAAGGAAAAGCCCAAGATGTTCTACTTGTGGATGGGTTGAAACATAACCTGATCAGTGTAATTCAAATGTGTGCCAGAGGATGTGAGGTGTTGTTCATGTCCAAGGACTGCAAGATAAAGTCTGTAAACTTAGGACAAGTGGTGGCCAAAGGCATAAGGATAGAAAATAATGTATATGTGCTGAAAGAAAATAGAGAAGAATGTCATCTAAGAAAACATGATGAAAGTTGGTTATGACATAAGAGACTTAGACATCTAAACTTTGACCACTTAATCAAACTCAAAAACCTCGAGGTAGTAAAAGATATTCCGAGAATATCAAATCCCCAAGATTTAGTGTGTAAACCCTGTCAAGTAGGGAAGCAAAAAAGGACACAGTTTAAGTCCAATAGCTTTACTTCAACAGAGAAACCACTCAAACTAGTTCATATGGATTTATTTGGACCATCAAGACAGGAAGGAACAGGGAAATAAAACTACTTCATGCTGATTATCGATGATTAATCCAGACTTACTTGGGTTTCCTTTCTCAAAGAAAAAGATGAATCATTTGAGAAGTTTAAGATATTTAAGGCTTTAACTGAGACTCAAACAGGGAAGAGGTTAAAGGTAGTAAGATCAGACAGGGGAGGAGAGTTTATTTCAAGAGACTTCAAGGAATTCTACGATGAGCATGGGATCAAGAGAGAATACACAATCCCAAGAACTCCACAACAAAATGGAGTAGTTGAGAGGCAAAACAGAACAGTGTAGGAAATGGCTAGGTTAATGATGAATGAGAAGAACATTGGTCAAACCTACTGGGTAGAAGCAATACACACAATAGTCCATGTGCTTAAAAAATCTCAGCTCAAACCACAAAGTGACAAGACACCTTATGAATTATGGTTTGGAAGACATGCCTCAATCAAACACTTCAGAGTCTTTGGGAGTAAATGCTACATAAAGAATAATGATGAGAACCTCGACAAATATGATGACAGGGTGGATGAAGGAATTTTCTTAGGGTATGCTACAAACAGTAAAGGATACAGATGCTATAATAAGAGGCTGCATAAAATGGTTGATTGTATTGATGTAAAAATTGATGAAGGAATCCCAACAAGAGAGGTGTACAGTAATGAGTCTTCTACAGAAGACACAACTAAAGCTGAAGATGAACAAGTCCAAGAATTAGGAAATGAAGAATTTGAATCAAAAGAAGACTCAAACACTCAGACATACTCAAATCAGAAGTCAACTACAAATTCCTCCTCCAGAATCATTCAAAAGAATCATCTTGCAAGTCAGATAATTGGAGAAAAATACAAAGGTTTACAAACTAGGAGAAAGCTAATCAAAACCACCAAACAATCTCATATAGCTCTCATATCCATGCTGGAACCCAAGAATTTTAATGAAGCCAACAAATATGATCACTGGGTTAAAGAAATGAATGAAGAACTTGATCAGATTGAGAAAAAAAATACATGGGAGATGGTTCAAAGACCCGAAGGCAAAAACGTCATTGGCTCCAAATGAATCTTTAAGAATAAGTTGAATGAGCAAGGAAAAGTTATCAGGAACAAAGCGAGGTTAGTCTATAAAGGCTATGCTCAGATAGAAGGACTGGATTTTGATGAAACATTTGCACCCATAGCAAGATTAGAAGCTATCAGAATGTTTCTTGCCTATGCTTGTCATAAAAGGTTTAAAGTCTACCAAATGGATGTCAAGTCAACCTTTATCAATGGAGATTTAAGTGAAGAAGTCTATATGGAACAACCAGAAGGTTTCAAATTGTTTGATAAACCTGACTTAGTATGCAAGTTGAAGAAATATTTATATGATTTAAAACAAGCCCCTTGAGCCTGGCATCATAGACTAGATACATATCTCAAAGACAAAGGGTTCAAGAGAGGAACAACTGACAACAATCTGTATATTAAGACATAGGATAATGATTTTCTCATCGTACTGGTCTATGTAGATGACATCATCTTTGGATGTAATAAGGATTCATTGGTACAATGGTTTGCTTCTGCCATGGAGTCTGAATTTGAAATGTTTATGACAGGAGAATTGTCGTTTTTTCCTTGGTCCGCAAATTACTCAGAGGCCCGAAGGGATGTTCATTTCTCAAGAAAAATATCTAAGAGAAATGCTGAAAAGGTTTCAAATGGAAGATTCTAAACCTGTGGGTACACCTATGGTAACTGGATGTAAATTAAGCAAGTATGATGATTCACCTGATGTTGATCAAAGCTCATATCGATCAATGATAGGAAGCCTGTTGTACATCACAACATCTCGCCTAGACATAATGCATGTTGTAGGAATGGTAGGAAGATATCAGGCTGCACCTAAACAGAGTCATTTGCAAGCTATCAAAAGGATATTCAGGTACTTAAAATAAACAATGACTTATGGTCTGTGGTATCCCATAAATCAAAGTCTTCAGTTGACTACTTATTCAAATGCAGATTGGGCAAACTGTGTTGATGAGAGAAAAAGCACCAGTGGAGGAGAATTCTTCTTGGGTGACTCCTTAGTATACTGGCTTAGTAAAAATCAAGGTTCCATTTCTTTATCAACCACAGAGGAAGAGTACATTGTTGTTGCTACCTATTGCACACAGGTATTATGGATGATTCAAACACTTGCGGACTTAGAGATAAAATACACTGCACCAATCCCAATTTGTTGTGATAACACTAGTGCCATCAGTGTGTCTAAAAATCTTGTCTTCCACTCCAAGAAAAAACATATTCCCATAAAATATCATTTTCTAAGAGAGTAGGTCACCAATCAGATTGTTCAGGTCCATTACATTCCCACTACAGAACAAATTGCAAATATATTTACTAAACCCCTAGCCAAGACACAGTTTGAATATCTCAGACAGAAGTTGGATGTCATTTTGTTTCACACCTAAAGAGTCCATCTTGTTAGGAGGAGTTGTGTATTGGTTGAATATCTAATTCCTCCTAAAATTACTGCAATAGCTCAGGGGGAGAATGTCTCCTCTTTGACATTGATGTCAAAGGGGGAGAAAAGAATTTGGGTGCCTTAGTTGGCATCAATGCCAAAGGGGGAGATTGTTGGCAAATGTTTAACAGGTAGCGTATGCTTGTCATTGATGGCAAGTACAATAGTGAAGATGGCATGAGTATAGGAAGAATGTAACAGATGGGCATAAAAAGCAGTTTGGGAAGACACTGCAGGAAGAATGTAACAGACGGGCATCAAAAGAAGTTTGGGAAGACACTGCAGAGGATGGTTGGCATGCTTTATAGGTAGTATGCACTTTTCATTGATGGCAGGATCAGAGTGTGCATCGATGAAAAAATAGGAACAATGTAAGATTAGGAGGAATTAGCGCAGAGTCGAATGCAGTGCGTAGGTGTGCACCAGGGATGAGGTTAACTCATGGCTAAAGCTCAAGGGAGATAGTGTACTCAGCATCAAAGGCAGATCAAAGGTTGAGGCCTTTGACACTTAGAAATTATTCCAAGTAAGGAGGATGCGTAATCTTGGAGGAGAAGTGTCAGTGATCGTTGGATCCCATCTTGAATTCCCGATGACCATCAGATCTCAATATAGACAAGAGGAGCGCACGGATATGGAGGATAGATCTCGGGCGTTAGATTCGAGTGCAGGGTCCGACCACTGTTGGATTGAGGAGAACTTGCACATTCTTTAAAGTGCAAGGATTAGAGGGCTCACAAAATCCCAAAAGAAGTAGGACCATCCATCTTCAGGTAGGACACATGGGGATAGATCGTCAGTTCCCTGACTGGAGATTCAAAGGAACGATGTTCCCTAACCTCTCGAAATCGTGATATCTAAAATCACGATTTAATCTCAGTCATCAGATTAAGGTTGAATCTGGACTGTTGATTCCAGTTCATGTCGAAGTTTTAGGGATAGAGAGTTGGAGATGTCAGGTAATATCATCCACAAAAATTCCAATTTCGTGATATGCAAAATCGTGACTTAATCGCAGTCGTTGAATCAAGATCAGATCTGGACCATTGATCCAAATCCATATCAGAGTTTCGCGAATCAAGACATGGAGAGGGAAAAGAAACAATGCAACAAGAATTGTGAAATCGCAATTTAATCGCAGCCATTGAATCAAGGTCTGATCTGGACCATCGATCTCAGTCCATTTTGGAGTTTCGTGGATTGAGAGTTGAAGATGTCAAAGAATAATAACCATAGGAATCCCAAAATTGTGATATGCGATATTGCGATTTAATCGCAGTCGTCAGATCAAGATGTGATCTGGACCGTTGATATGACTCCATTACGGAGTTTCATGGATCGAGACTTTGAAGTGACAAAAACACTGAATGTCAAGAGTGTCGAAATCACGATGTGTGAAATCCCGACTGAATCTGAACTGTCAGATCAAGATGTGATCTGGATCGTCGACCCAACTCACGTCAGCATACCATGTCAGCTAGGAACATGTGGCACAAGAAGGTAATGACAAGTGTCAGACTAATTCAACATTTCGAGCACATGTAAGTCATGAATCAGAGTGACATGTGGCAGTATTCAACACATGTCAATCCATGTGTGACATCAGCATATTTACACCACTTTGGAGTTTCAGAAATCGGGAGATGGACAAATGTCAGAGGACAAGGAGGGGCTAAAGGGAACAAGCCTTGTTGCACGGTCAGGTGGAGAACGATACAAAAGGTGACACAATAGGACTGGGGTCCTTTGTCAATACCCCACCATTCTGGACCCCCCCATATTAAAGGCAGAAAGGAAAGGGGGTTCCGGAATTATTTGAGCGCCGTTAATTTGGGCACTCTAATCCTGGTTGCTTGAGAGATGTGCACCCAATTCCGGAGCCCCCCCTTCCTTTTAAAGGTAGAATGTCAGGGGGGCTCCGGAATCCAATCGCGACCGTAGATCTGGGAGAACATATTCTAGCCATCCATATTTGCTCGCTGCATATCCAAAAGGTGCATTTTCGCCCCAAACTTAGGAAGGAATAAGCTCGACTACGCCAAAGAAGATGAGGAGTCTCAATTTCCAGAGAGGTTGAGAAATCTCAGCAGAACACCTAGTGATGTTGGACGCATGGTGGAAAACGACCAGAGAAGCTGAAGAGTCATGATGATGATCAGACAGAGCACTCAAGTTACAAAGGAATTTAGCACGGAGTGTGCATGCAGAGGCATTGTGAATATTGCATGCACAAGGATCACATGTACTATAAGAATGATGAACAAAGAAGAGATGGTGGCTGTTGTCATGGTGGAGGATTCAAGTGTGAGCAAGGAGGCAGAGCGCAGGAGTAGAGATGCATGGTAGAGGAAGGTTGAATCAAAGGGATATGGTGCATAGAGTATAAAAGGATGAAGAACAGAAAGTACAAATGGCATGCAGAAGACACTGATGCAGACATGGCAGAGTAGCATAACAGAACAACAACAGGGTTGGTAAGCCATTGAATTATTTTATATCGCTATAGAGTTTCAGTAACAAAGAATTTATTAATTAGGGTGGTTGGGAGGTGCTAGGGAGGACTAGTGTCCTCAAAGGTTCGAGTGGGTGCTTGAACACAGGGAGTTGGTTCTTCCTTCTAGTTGGTGCTAGAGAAACCAAGGAGTTGGTGATTCCTTATAGTTGGTGCTAGAGAAACCAGGGGGTCGGTGCTTCCTTCTAGTGGGTGCTAGAGAAAACAGAGAGTTGGTGCTCTCAGCAAGTTGCAGCTTGCAAAAATAGAGGTTTTAGCCTCACAATGAGTTGGTGCTCATATGTATGATAATGTAAAGAATGTAGATAATACTTATCATATAAAGAAGAGGAGGTTTTTACCCTGTATGGGTTTCCTCGAGAACTATCTGTCTCTGTATTTCTCATATATGTGACTAATGTTGAAAGTGCCTTTGTTTATTTCACTGCATTATTGTGATCATCACTGAGTGCCTTGTAAAGATTTTAAAAGAAGCATAATTGTTTAAGAATGGTAACAACTGATTCACCCCCCCCCTCTCAGTTGTCCAACACTCTCATTGCAAAACTAATGGGCACACAACTGAAGACTGCCCAGAACTAATTGAAAAATGGGAAGACCAGGTACATCAATGAGGAACTAACCTCATCATTTCAGAAATCAAGAGATTTGGTAAGGGGCAATTACCAAACATCACATCTGTATTGAAGAAACCAAAATACTTGCCAGGATAGATCACTATCACAATAGGAAATTTAGAGAAGCAATCGAAATTGAAAAACAACCTAATAATCTAAACAGATATGATGGATGGAAAATTAGTCAAAATTGGATCCCTACCCTAGCCAATATGAATAATTCTAAATATTAGTTTATAAACATTGGCCAGTCGGCTCTTTTTAAAATAAAATTAAAATAATTAATAAACAAACAAGTAATTAATTATTAAAAAAAATAATTAATTAATTAAACAAACAATTATAATCCTTAAAAATTTATAATTATTGATTTCATTTCAATAAGTCGGCTCCTTACAATAACTTTTCAGGTATTTATATACATGTTATATTCTTTTTTCCTTCCTTTTTCACAAACGCTTTCCTGATGATGGACCACACTAGTTTGGTCCGAAACGTCGAAAAACATAAAACCTATGCGATGAATCCAAAAGAACTCTCTAAACAAAACAATGATCGCAAAAGTCTTAGAACAGAAATAGGTTTCTACTATTTCAGGAATTCTCTTTTGAAGTAGTTATTAAGCCCAAAAGATGCAATGTAGGACCTGATCACATGTCTATATTAAAGTCAGGGGAAAGTGGTAGAGCAATTGACGATTAGCTCCCAAATGAAGATTTTTTCTAGGTTGAGGCCATACAAGAGTACCTGGAGTACATAAAAGTCTTCTTAAGTACAAGGGCCTCCCAAGAAACATATTTTGCAACAAAGAAATGCCAAATGGTTGTTAGAGAAGTGGATTACTAGTTGATCACAGGACAATTGTATAAATTGGGACTAGATAGTATCCTCAGAAGATGTGTCTTGGATCATGAAAGACAGGATATACTATGGGAATGCCACAAAAAAGTTATGAGAGGTCATGTAGGAGGAAAGGTCACTTCATAGAAATTTATCCAAGATGGACTTTAGTGGGCAACACTTTTCAAGGATGCAAAGGTATATGCTAGATCATGTGATGTTTGTCAAAGAGTGGGTAAGTTTTCATGACGAGATGAATTACCACTTCAACTAGTTTGTGATCTATAGGAATTTGAAAAGTTGGAAGTTGACTTCACTGGACCAATCAACCATACAACTAAGCATTCAAAGGCTAGGTACATTATTACCGCAACTGACTACCTTACATGTTGGGATGAGGCAACAACTATTCAGGACTATTTGATTGATACTGTTGTTGGGTTCATGTTTGAGAATATTATCACTCGATTTGGAGGTCCTATGAGCCTAACCAGTGATCAGGGAGCTAATTTCATTAGTATCACTATAAAAAATATTATAGTAGATTTCTTGATCCAACATTACAAAAGAATCCCTTACCACCTGTAGGCCAATGGAACAATAGAAGCATTCAACATAATTCTGGAGAGAGGGTTAACAAAGGTTTGTTGCAAAAATCAGGAATATTGGGATGACAGGGTTTCAACAGTACTATGTGATTACAATAAAACTTTAAAGAAACTCCATAGGTACATGTTGTTCCATCAGGTTTATCAGAGGGAGGTTGTAGTGCCTGCAGAATTATTCACTATAGGATTGTACATCACAGATATCACACATATGATGGAGGAAGAATCAGATCGAATATCCAACAATACTGAGAGGGGGGGTGAATCGGTATTGCCTAAATTTTATTTTTAACTTCATCCATATTAAGAAC
Source organism: Picea engelmannii (assembly GCA_009831015.1). NCBI lineage: Eukaryota > Viridiplantae > Streptophyta > Pinopsida > Pinales > Pinaceae > Picea > Picea engelmannii. The sequence continues at coordinate 267,379 of ML799747.1, forward strand.
ACATATTAATTATTCAATTAAGAAATATATGATGAAAAACAAACCCTTATGAACACAAGATTTTATCGTGGAACCCAATAGGGAAAGCCACCAACACTTTTCTATTAACTGCAAAATTTCTTTTCTTACAAGTTACATAAAAGGAAGATGTTATTCCTTTTCGATCAACACCAACCCATCAAGATGCACCCACAACCTTGTTCACCAAAACCAACTGGTAGTAGGCTATGACCCCGTGTTTAGTCAGCTACAACTGAGAAGGATGCACCAACTCCCTCTGTTCACCAGCACCGACTGGTAGGAGGCTGCAACCCACTATTTAGTCAGCTACAAATGACAAGGAAGCACCAAATCTCCTCCAGGCTCCAACCTTCCCTTGCACCACCCAACCACCCTTAGTTTATAATGCAATTCAATCTGTTCTTCTCTTCATCAAATTTGAATCATGCAACCATTTGCTGTAATTTATACTTGTATGCTGCAACCTTTGCTTGTATGGTCTTATGTATAAATTATTGGATTGCATAAACACTGCTCTGTCTTCTTTTGTTCTTGATCTTCAATAAGACATTGGAAAACACCTTATAACTAACAGTTATTGTTCTTGGAATTTCCTTTTGTTTTGATTGTCTTCTTTGGACTGTAGGGACACAACCTTCTCACCACATTTTCTAGTTTATATAACTTTCAAGCTGGTGTGAGATATAAAACATCATGTCCCTTTATTTGAACCATTGTACCTTTTCATTTAAAATGATAATATAAACTTTAATTAATATCATTTTTCCTTTTTATTCTTTATTCATGTTCTCATGATTTAACTCTCTTTTAATCATGACTCAGTTCATTTTTTTTTTCAAGAGTTGATCATAGACATGGATCGACTCATTAGATCATACTCATGTTTCTGTTGCATTCTCAGTTCACCAACAGACCATATTCGATCAGTTATCTATTCTCTGTATTGTTCTGGTGTAACTTTCATATGACCAATGGCGGTGACCTCACATTAGGCGAGATGAGCGCTTGAGCGTTTATTGATTCAATGGTCATGATTCAATATCTTGAAATGGACGATTGTCTAGACTTCAGATCTTCACCCTTTGGGTCTTCGTGACTTCCAACATTTCAAATATTCCTAATATGATATCTCCAAACAGATCAGACAATTCACTTTTATATTTCGAAGCTAGATCAATGGTCATATACGATCCTTACATTACTCTTTCATTTCTTAATCCAATGGTCATGACTTAATCAAGTAATGAGATGGAAGGCCACCATTTACTTTGGGTATTTGGGATATTATGCTTACAGTATCCTTCCACTGTATTTTTATCAATGTTTGAGAATTCACTCAACATTATATCAATGGTCAAGATCTCTTTCGGGTCTCTGGACTCCGGAGATTTCAAATATCAAACCCCTTCTCTCCTCCATACGTCAATCTTTTGTAGCTCACAATCCACTGATGCATGTCGCTTTCATGATCAATAGTCAATATCCTTTCACATATCTAGGCTTCATAATTCTCAATCCCCAACTCTCACTCTAGTATGATCAATGGTTGAGAACCCTCCCAAAGCGATCTTTCAGATCGGCTGACTTATGTCCATTTCGGGACTTCGACGTTCAAGAATTCGAAGGTTACGAATAAATGCTACTCCATTTTCCTCTAGAGTGATAACCTGTTGTGTAAAGGCATCAACGATGGAGAACGCTTGTTGTTAGTTAACGTTTTCGCTTACACTATCCTTCCACTATAGTAGATCAATGATCAGGAATGCACCCAAAGTGATTTTTCAGATCGAACATCTCATGTCCACTTAAATACTACAACATTTGAGACTTTAGGACTTTGGGAAAGTGCTTGTTGTATATCTCCCGAAGTGAAAATCTCAAAGTGATGTAAGTTTCTTATGTCACTTGCTGACATCTCATGATCTAAGTAGCTACCACATGTCACTCTGATTCATGATTTGCACATACCTGAAATGTCGATTCATCTTGACACTTGTTGTTCTCTGACTGTGCCACGTTTCCTTGTTGACATGGATCTTTCGACATAGATCTTATGATGTGACACATGTTCTTCTCCTGGATCTAATAGTTGTCCTAACTTCCAAACTATATCTCATATCAACGGTTGAAAATGACTTCAAACATTCATCCTTCGACACTTTGGGACTTTTGACATTAGTTATGGTAAGACTCCTGAAGAAATTCTCTGAGAGTGACATAGCTTGATTATGTCACTTGTTGACATGACACGAGTTGATTTCCTCTTGACAATTTTCATCATCTGACTATGCCATGTGTCTTTGTCAATGTGGTCTTCCATGCATCCTTATTGACGAGGTTCGTTGATCCACTTCCCTGATCCAACGGTCCTCATTATGTCCTCCAAATTCGATGGTCATTATTCACTTCGGATTTTCGAGCTCTAAGTATTTCAAATCTCAACCTAAAAGAGCGTAAGTTCCTCACATCTCTAGACCCGAAGTGAAGGATGTTCATTTGATCAGATCTTAGATTGATGGCTAGATCTGTCTATAGTGTTGCTCTTCTAGATTATCCTATCCTTCCACTTAGAATGATCCAACAGTTGATGAAAGTTTGCATGAATGAGATATCATATCTTGCCTCACTTATGATCATATCCTTCCACTCGAAAATGACCTGACGACTTGATGAGAACTCGGGTTTGATTCGACAGATGAAGGGTATTCAAATATTCTAATTCATATACTCTTTACCTCACTTATCCTATCCTTCCACTCAAAAGTTATCCAACGATTGTGAAGATTCTTGAAGCAGATTCAAGATCAAGAATGATTGCGCAACCACAATATGCAAGTGTTTTAATTTGTCACTCAACTCTGTAATGGGAATATGTGTATCATTGGAGAGTCAATCACAATCGTTGATATTTGAGGCTAAAATATCAGACGATCCTGACTAATTAAGGGATTGGAACAAGCGCGATATTTAATTCTCCTTTCAATCTCCGCAATTCATTCCTGCTCTAGATTTGGCGATTGCGCATCTGATGGTCATGAATTAATTAGACTTAAATTCATTGTTTGTTGGATCAACCACATTCGTAGATATTTGAATCTATGAGATCTGATGATATAGACATATTTTGGAATTGTAACTGGCAAGTAGTTTAACTCTGCTTTCGCTCCTTGCAATTCATCCCTGTCATTGATCTGGCTTACAGATCAACAGTCATGATCCTCCAACAATCCTCAAGCCCACGGTCACTCATATGACTGTCATCCGTTACATGATATGATCAACACCGTGAATTTCCTTGATTGAAAGGTTGTTGAGACTTCTCACCTTTCATGTGAAATGGTAGACTTCTCAATATTTCCATAGATCCCAACGATACTTCTACAATGCGCTTCTTCCTTCTGAGCTTTGATCTTCATTCACTAACCCTCCTAAGATTTTTTCATATGAACATTGTTGATACTATTGTGATCAACAATAATCACAAATTTCTTCAGCCTATCTCTACATTTTCTAACGTACTGTGTTTTCCCTTCTGAGCTTTTGGTCTTCATACTGTTCGCTCCACCTTCTTAGCTTAAGCTTTTGATCTCTGCATACTCTTTGACATATTATTCTAACTAATATACTTTTTGACATCAATTACAATCTCATCTATGGTAATTCATCATTAACAACAAATCATCACATCGAATGTTGACATCAATGACAATATATCCAACAATCTCCCCCTTTGTCATTGAGGGAAACACGCTAACTTCATATACAAAACTACCCCTGTGATGATGCTTTCTTCTTATGAAGTTTTCTTCTTTATGAATTTTTCTTCTTTATGAAGTTTCTCTCCCCCTTTGACATCAATGGAAAAGGTTTTTTCCTCCTGTAGTAAGGCTTTGTATGTTACTGACCAAAATCTGAGCTTGGGTAACTCTTCCTGGAATCATGTTCTTCCTGCCATAACTGAATTACTCCCCCTATTAGCATGCTCTCTATCTTTGCTTCTGAATACCCTCCCCCTTTCTTATCTTAATTGATTGGGATTTTTTGTTTCAAACGAGTAGTCTTCTTGATACAAAATTTTATAGTGATTGAGTATTTTCAAAACTTAATCTAGTTGCTTTCTTATTTACTAACCAAATCTTCCCTTGAGTTTTTACTGACTGTTCTCCCCTTTTGTTTCTAAAAGGGTATCATTTTCTGATAGGGTTTCTCCTCTTGTTATTTCTATATGATTTCATGTACATCATTTTGTACATCAGAATGTTGCTTCTGCGGATGTTTTTGTCTTACTAGAACACTACGCAATTGTAGCTCATTTTATTCAGAAAACTCTTGGATCTACCCATTGATTCTCGTCGATATCTAACTAGATGTATCCATCTTTATTCAAGATGGTTCTTTACTATAAATTTATCTAAAGTTGTTTGAGACAACTTTATACTATACTTGTCACATGACTGACATTCATTTTTCAACAATCAACTTCACTCTTGTTTACTTGTTTAGTCTTTGCTATCCACATATGTGAGTGTATTGGTTTTTTGAACTTTTTTCTTTGATCTTCTACTACTGCAACTTCATTTTTCTTCCATGTTCCATTTACTCCTTTTTATGTACTGTATGAAATATTTATCATTGACTTTTTTCTTGAGTTCCAATAGTTATAGGATTTGTGGCCATATCCACCACAGCTATAGCATCTCATAGTGTAACAATGTGCAACAATATGTCCAACAAGATTGCAGTTCCAACATCTTATACTATTGTTGAACCCACCAAATTGTTTTCTTCCATGATGCCTACAATCTAAGTCTTTATGACCATATTCATTACAAGAAAAACAATAATAGTTAAAAATAGTTAAAGACACTCTCATACCTTCTTTGATTCATCCATGAAGGTGTCTCTCTTCTAAACTTTCTTTGAGGTATATGAATAGCTTTTGGATGTCTTCCTTGATCTAATCTTCTAAATTTTGTAGTGTTTCTTTTATTCTTTGAATGTGAGAAACCGAGTCATACCTTCTTTCACTTTTTACAAATGAAGGAGTTGTTTCACACATGTCTTCATCTGTTACAAATGAAGGACCTGTGTTAGACCTATTTTCATCCTTTACAACTGAAGGACCTGCATCAAATTTCTTAGGAGTACTAATGTTTTCCTTGTTGTATCCATGACTAGATTTGTCATTTGGTGATCTCTGACTATCCAATATATCATCCAGGGTCATGGATCTATTCAAGAACTTTGTTTGGGTGTCTGACTTCTCAACCTTCTTTCTAAGATTCACAACTTCTACTTCCAGCTCATGACATGATTCTTCCATTTTGTCCAACTAGTTCCTTACTACCACGTCTCTCCTTTTGGCTTCTTCAAGTTGGATTTCAAGATTAACATATCTTTCCCTTAGTTCTTTTAGATCTGCAAGATTTTTTCTTGGTTCATCATCTTCCTTCTTTTCTTCTTTTTCTTGTCTAATTTCGTTTTTCAGTCTCTCAATTTCCTCTTCTTTCTCTTCTAACTTATTTTCCTACTCATATATTATCTTTTCATTGTCCTTGAGCATTTCCTTTATTTCCAAGACATGCTTTTGACTATTTTAAAGAAATTCTTTAGTGTAGTCATGAAGATAGCTATAGTCTGATTCATTAAGGTTGTAGAGGTATTCACAGAGACTCCAAACAACCTTTTGTTTGGCCTTTGGTAGTTCTTCTTCTACTTCTTTCATGGGATAGATGTTGAAATAAAATTGTTATATTGTATCTAAACCTTCTTCTTTATTTGGAGGGGAGATTTTAATATCAACATTATTGCAATCAAAAGATTGTGAAGAGTCTTTACGTTTATTGATGACTGAGTCTTCCTGTTTATCCTTGATAGGAATGTCTTCTATGTATTCTCTTTTAATTTTATACATATTCATGGGAGGAAGAGCATATTCTTTGGAGGTATCATCATAACACATGTCATCAATCTGAGTAAAAGGACTTGATCCTTTAACAATGTGTACTTGTTCTTATTCAAGGCCAAATTCATTTGAAGGAATTATTTATAGATTGATAACTTTATCAAGGGCTTCTGTCCATTTATTGAATTTTTCAACAGTCTTAAGTTGATCCTCTAGTTGTTTACACCTTTGTTTATATTTTCTCAGATCATCCAATGCACACTCAAGCTCAGCTTCAGGATTGACTTCTCCTTCAATGTCTGAGTATTCTTCATCACTAGAATTGTTGTAGACAAAACTTTGTTATGATTGAAATGCTTCATTTGACTTCTTATCTAAGTAGAGGTATTTCATATTGTCCTAAAGTTCTTTTGAAGAATTACATTCACCTATCTTTTCTTTGACATCATCAGGTAATCCATTAAGGATTGTATTCATTGACACTAAGTTACTTTTCTTGTCTTTCTTTTGAGCTGGAGTCCTTACTCTTCTTGGTGGGAAGTAATCATTGATCACTGAATTCCATACATCAGGTCCCAATGCCTTCAACTGAATTTCCATTCTTGTACTCCAAAATATGTATTCTACTTTTCCATGTATTGGAGTTCCATTCTCAATGTAAATATTTTGTCCATCCATGTGTGTTTAATTTGATATTCCTTTCATTTTGTTAGACTTTTATTAAAGGAACCTTCCCTCTTATACCAACTGATGGAATATCCAGCAATACTGA
>ML799747.1:274094-290814 GCA_009831015.1 Picea engelmannii
GGGGGTAAAACAATATTGACTACTTTTTCTTTTTAACTTCATCCATATTAAGTACACATATTAATTATTCAATTAATAAATATATGATGAACAAAAAACCATTATGAACACAATATTTTATCGTGGAACCTAATAGGGAAAACCACTAACACTTTTCTATTAACTGTAAAAATCCTTTTCTTAAAATTTACATAGAAGGAAGGTATTCTTCCTTTTCAATCAACACTAACTGATCAAGATGCACCCACACCCTTGTTCACCAACACCAAATGGTAGGAGGCTACGACCCCCTGTTTAGTCAACTACAACTAACAAGGAAGCACCAACTCCCTCTGTTTACTAGAACCAACTACTAGGAGGCTACAACCCCCTATTTAGCCAGCTACAACTGACAAGGAAGAACCAATGCCCCTGCAAGATCCAACCTTCCCTTGCACCATCCAACCACCCTTAGTTTATAATGCAATTCAATCTCTTTTTCTCTTCATTGAATTTGACTCATGCAGCCATTTTCTGTAAGTTATACTTGTCCGTTACAACCTTTTCTTGTATGGTCTTCTATATCAAGTACTGGATTGCATAATCGTTGCTCTGTCTTCTTCTATTCTTGATCTTCAATAAGACATTGACAGACACCTTAGAACTAACAATTCTTGTTCTTGGACTCTACTTTTGTTTTGATATTCTTCTATGGACTGCAGGGACACAACCTTCTCAACACTTTTTCTCATTTATATAATTTTCAAACTGGTGTGAGATATAAAAAATCGTGTCCCTTTATTTGAACCATTGTACCTTTTCATTTAAAATGATAATCTAAAGTTTAATTAATATCATTTTTCCTTTCTATTCTTTATTCATGTTTTCATGATTTAACTCTCTTTTAATCATGACTGTGTATCAGTTCATTTTTTTTTCATGAGTTGATCACAGACATGGATTGACTCATTAGATCGTACTTGTGTTTCTACTACATTCTTGGTTCACCAACATACCATATTCGATTAGTTATCAATTCTCTGTATTGTTCTAGTGTAACTTTCATATGACCAATGGTGTTGACCTCATGTTAGGCGAGATGAGCACTTGAGTGTTTATCGATTCAATGATAACAATTCAATATCCTGAAATGGAAGATTCTCCGGACTTCGGATCTTCGCCCTTCAGGTCTTCGTGACTTCCAACATTTCAACTCTCCCAAATACGATATCGTCGAACAGATCGGATGGTTCACCTCTGTATTTCAGAGCCAGATCAATGGTCATATACTATCCTTACATTACTCTTTCATTGCTTAATCCAATGGTTAAGACTTAATCAAGCAGTGAGATGGAAGGCAACCATTTACTCTAGGTCTTTTGGTTATTATGCTTACGCTATCCTTCCACTATATTTTGATCAATGGTTGAGAATTCACCTGACATTAGATCGATGGTCAAGGTCTCCTTCAGGTCTCTGAACTTTGAAGATTTCAAATCTCAAACCCCTTCTCCCCTCTGTACGACAATCTTCCAAAGCTAAAAATCCAATGACGTGTGTCCCTTTCTTGATCAATGATTGATATCCTTTCGCATCTTCGAGATTCATAATTCTCAAGCCTCAACTCTCGTTGTAGTATGATCAATGGTTGAGAACACTCCCAAAGCAATATTTCATAAAAAATGACTTATGTTCGTTTCGGGACTCCGACGTTCAGGAATTCAAAGGTTTCAAATAAACGTTGCTCCATTTTCCTCAGGAGTGATCACCTGTTGTGTAAGTCATCAATGGTGGAGACCTCTTGTTGTCGGTTAACATTTATTCTTACAATATCCTTATAATGTAGTAGATTAATGACTAAGAATGCACCCAAAGTGATTTTTCAGATCAAACGTCTCATGTTCTCTTCAGGACTACAACATTCGGGACTTTGGGACTTTGGGAAAGTGCTTGTGGTATATATCCTGAAGAAAAAATCCCAGAGTGATGTAAGTTGATTATGTCACTTGTTGACGTGTCACAAGTTGAGTATTTTCCACGGGTCACTCTGATTCATGATTTGCAAGTACCTGAAATGCCAATTCATCTTGACACTTGTCTCTAACTATGCCATGTGTCCTTGCTGACATGGATCTGTCGACATAGATCTCCCGATGTGACACATGTTCTTCTCCTAGATCTAACAGTTTTCCTAACTTTTGAATTGTATCTCAGATCGATGATTAAGAGTGACTTCAGACCTTCGTCCTTCGGGACTTTGGGACTTTTGATAGTCGTTCGTGGTAAAACTCCCGAAGCAATTCTCCTGGAGTGACGTAACTTGATTACATCACTTGTTGACATGGAATGAGTCAATTTCCTCTTGAGAGTTGTCATCATTTGATTATGCCATATGTCTTTACCGACGTGGTATTCCACACATCCTTGTTGACAAGGTTTGTTGATCCATAGCCCTAATCCAATGGTCCTCGTTATGTCCCCCAAATATGATGGTCCTTATTCACTTTGGATTTCTGGGCTCTGGGTATTTCAAATCTCAAACTAATTGTTATCACTGAAATTTCGTCCACAAATGGTTACAAGAATTCAACATTGTCAAACAGTTATGAAGTCATCCATGGACCTGAATTAACACAAAAGAATTCATAAAGGGTCAAAAACTATACAAAATAGTGAAAATTTGAAGGGCGCTATGAAGACACTGAGCACGTGTGCACATGCACGAAAAAAAAAATGCAAGATTCACACACATGCGCACGATGGGCAACTATTATCGCAAAAATCCGTGCACCTGAGAAACGACGCATTTATGAGAGTGGTCAGACTCCCACCCACTACTGGTTCATCTCCTAAGTCGATTTGACACTCAAATATGGACTGGATTCAACTGGATGGTTGGTCAAAGACCTAGAAATTCCCTAATTAGCCTCTTTACACACTACAAACTAGTTTAACAATAGCTCAAAGCAATGCTATAAAAAGGCCATGGATACACTTCATTTTTCAAGGAATTCAAAGCAAAGTTATGCTACCATTATTCTCTTGAGGACTTTTCTATCCTTGCCAAGAGTATACTTGCATCATTGCATTGGGCAATCCATCTCACCCCTTGAGTGGATTAGCAAAGAATTCTTTCACCATTTTCATTTTCTTTTTCAAAGTTGTAAGAAGAGCTTACTTGTGGGGGTCCAAGAGCCCTCCCTTGGAGGAAGAAGGGACTCATAGTCCCCTTGCTTCCCGATGTTTTTTTTCACTGATAGTAGCCTTATCATTGGTGACATGGGTCTCATTATTATTTTTGTCTCTATGTCCCTATACTTATAAATTTAGTTGTTATTTCATTTCTTAGTTTAATTCTTAGTTGTTGTTTTATATTTCTTTTTCTAACCCTTTTCCTTGCAGTTGTCCTGCTCAACAAACCCAACTGACCTTGCAAGAACCTCTATTTTTCTCACTAAGGTGATGAAAGAGGCACAACAGATTGGTGAATCTACCGGGGAAAGGTATTAATTTCCTATCCCATTTGGGTTTTTCTAGATCTTCTTTTAGTTTGTTTAACTTGCAGGTGCACTAATCGGCCTAAGCTGACCTGCCAATCAGCCAATTCCAAGTTGAATTGAGAGAAATCCATCTGGATTTTTCATTCTCGGCCATGTGTCACCTGTGTGTGGGTTTTTAGGCCCACACACGTGCATTGTGCGCACATGCACTTAAGTCACAATTCTTTCTGCGCACGTGCACTTATTGACTTTTCTTTGTTCACGCACATGCACTCTGTGTGCCTCTGTCTCCACTAAGACCCGTGCATATGTGGAAAAATTCACATTGAAAAGTTGTTGAGATGTGGGGAAGCCCATTTTCCTTCTTAAAAATGATTTCAAGCATGTTTTAAAGATGCACCACACTTAATCCCCTCATCATATAAAGGGGTTAGTCAAAACACATAGGCACTTAGGAGGTTAAAATCAATTTCCTCTTTTTCTTTCATTTTCGCCACATGGATGGCTTGTTTTGACTCACAATATAAGTTGGAAATCATTTTTAATCACATTTAACTTGCATTAGGACTAGAAGTTGAATAACAATCACTTAGTATGCTCTTCTCTCGCGCCTCCAAGCGATCTTGAGAATCAGAAAAAGATTGGGAAATGATTTCATCTCCCTTAAGAAAATTAAAACCTTTAGGAGAGGACAACAACCCTTCTTGGGACTCCTCTTAGTTTACTTTTTCAAACACATATTAATATTGTAACGGGCCCATACATGCCCACATGCTACAAAGATAGGATAGTGTTGAAATTTTCTTTCTTAGATCAAATCACTAGGGAAGTTTAAAGGTTTTGTAACAGGCCCATACATGCCGACATGATCAATCTACGATAGTTTCAAAGATTTTCTTAGATTACATTACAATACAGAGTTAAAGGGATAGTAACGGACCCACATGTCCACATGCTAGCTTCCTAGGGACTTTTGAATTACGCAAGGTTGTACCAAAAACACTTAGTTAATTAGGTAATCAACACTTGTAAGGACCAAGCGAAGTCCACATGTAGAAATGTGACATCTAATTCACTAAAAATTGGCACAGTTTCACTCACACACAAAAGTCACTTATCACTCACATAGCTTCTTCTTGAAATGTGGAGGTTGAAGTAAGTTTCCTCCAAAGGGATTCTGAAAACACCCCACCCTTTTCTTGACGAAGCTATCCACTCCCATTTTAATTCAACGAGGTTGGTTCACACCCCCAACCTCTCAAAACAACTACATCTAAATTTTTTCTAAAAAATCACTAAGTTTTCCTTCACAGGAGGTGCCAAAAGAAATTTTTTAGTCTAGGTAGGATTTCAGGGATAGGCATCCAAATAACTCCCCGTTATCTGGTTCTCACATTGTCAAAACCATAGAAGTTGTCAAATAGGGAACCAAAAATCCTCCAAGTCAAGTGTTCCTAACACCATAAGGAAGGGAGATACATGTGAAGGGTTGAAGGCCGAGGTCCAGTTGTTCTATGCATCCCCCCTTGAGGCACCCACCTCTTGGATGGGATCCAGCCTCTGACACATTTCTTAGGCTGAAAATCTAAATGCTGCACTTTGACCGAGGTACCTAGTGACCAAATTTTAGGACATCCACCCAGGTGGCAATTGTGGGCTGCAATTCTACCTTGATTGGATTTTGTGTGGCTATTGGGAAATATCGCCATCTATTTGAGGATATGCCCCCTTTACCCCTCATTATAACCGATTATTTCATCCTTCACTAGTTTCTCTTTCGGTGACTTCATACCCCACTGTTGAGTACTATTGGAAGGTCTAGTGTTGTTTGAGAGGAAGGACATTACGTCTTCTAGGACAGGAGCATTTGTTTTCTTTTGATTCCCCACGCGGAAAAAACCCACTTACCCACATATATGATTTTTGCACCTCTTTTGTCACCTTAGTAAGAAAAATAGAGGTGCTTGCAAGCTCAGTTAGGTCTTTTGAGTAGGATAGCTGCAAGCAAAAGGGTTAGAAAAAGAAATATAAAACAACAACTAAGAATTAAACTAAGAAATAAAACAACAACTAAATTTATAAGCATAGGGACATAGAGACAAATAGAACAATGAGACCCATGTCACCAATGATAAGGATGATATTAGTGAAAGAAAACACTGAGAAGCAAGGGGACTATGAGTCCCTTCTTCCTCCAAGGGAGGGCTCTTGGACCCCCACAAGTAAGCTCTTCTTACAACTTTGAAAATGAAAATGAAAATGGTGAAAGAATTCTTTGCTAATCCACTCAAGGGGTGAGATGGATTGCCCAATGCAATGATGCAAGTATACTATTGGCAAGGATAGAAGAGTCCTCAAGAGAATAATGGCAGCATAACTTTGCCTTGAATTCCTTGAAAAATGAAGTGTATCCATGGCCTTTTTATAGCATTCCTTTGAGCTATTGTTCAACTAGTTTGTAGTGTGTAAAGAGGCTAATTAGGGCATTTCTAGGTCTTTGACCAGCCATCCAGTCAAATCCAATCCATATTTGAGTGTCAAATCAGCTTGGGAGTTGAACCAGAAGTGGGTGGGAGGCCGAACACTATCATAAATGTGTCATTTCTCAGGTGTGTGGATTTTTTTGATAACAGTCGTGTATCGTGCGCATGTGCACAATTTTTGCGTTCCTGTTTCGCGCATGTGCGCACGTGTCCAGTGTCTTCATAACGCCCTTCAATTTTTTTCACCATTTGTATAGTTTTTGACCCTATATGAATGCTTTTGTGTTAATATAGGTCCATGGATGACTTCATAATTGTTTGACGATGTTGAATTCTTGTAACCATTTGTGGATGAAATTTCAGTTATAACAATGCTTCTTTTTCAAAACATTTTATGTATGATGCACTTCTGACTAGATTTTGATTTGGATATATATATATATTGTGTAAAGTTCAAAATTTGCAACACAAAGACTCTTGGTTCTTTATTTTTCTCACTACCATTTGCACACATTCACTCATCTAGTTGGACATCATAGGGGACCCACAGAATCCCCTTTGTTCATGACACTTGCTAAACCTCCCTCCTATCTTAGGGGGAGTGTCTAGTTTTTCCCACTCATCAACACCACCTTCACACACTCCTATGAGCGCTACTATTTTAGGATAAGCTTTGCTTGGTTATACATTACTTGGGTCCACTTCCCAAGGTCACCTGTCCACTCGCTCTCCAACCCACCTAGCCCCCCTCAAGGGTCAGGTTCAAAACACACTTACACCATGGCTGGAGATAATCCTACCCCCCCACTATAGATGCCATATTTGGCCTTTCTCAACATACCGGATCTAAGAAAACTCACCAATGATCCTATATTGCATTCCCCCACATGGCCTGCAATGCCCACCAAACTACCTTCAGACATACCCAAGTTTGAAGGAAAGGGAGGCGACAACCCTGCCAACCATGTCATGACATTTCACCTATGGTGCTCTTCCAATAGCATTATGGATGATTCTATCAGACTGCGATTATTTCAATGCACACTCACTGGCCCATCGGCCAAATGGTATGTAGAGGAAAAATCAGGGTTCCATGCCACTTTTGAATCCTTGGCTAAAGAATTTTTTACCTTCTTCCATATACCAATCCACCACGACAATGGTCTAGAACTACTCTCTAATTTCAAACAAACCTCAGCCACACATATCGTTGATCACATTCACGAGTGGTGTAGGCGACGTAGTTTGTGTAAAGCAGAAACCACCAAGCAACAGTGTCTTGACTGGTTTCTTAGATCACTTGTCTCTCTCCTCGATAAGGATGTAGCTTCCACCTTCCCTCAATCTGAAGAGGAAGCCATCAATAAGGCTCAACAGTATGACCTCATCTATGCACAGTCAGGGTACTTATACACTGTACTTCCTGATCTTCCAAAACTTGTGCCATTTGGCCAAGACAAACCTGGGATGTCTCACTCAGTAGATGGATTGATTGGTACCACCACTCACCATGGTCCACAACCCCAACCACCACCGATGTATGGAACACCTCAATACCCGCCAGCATATAGGGGCACTTCTTATTACCCCCCACTCCCCTATCAACAACCATACCCTGTTGTTATGCCTCCACCCATCAGTGGGCCACCGTCGACACCCGACATACATCCACCTATTCAAACGAGTTATGGTACATCCTCTACCTCAACTTATAGTACTATCGAAAGCACTATGATTTCCTATGTACCTTATGGATCGTTACTACCACATAATCCATACTTTCCATTTCCTGGTCCCCCACAACCCATGGCTACCCCACATCCTCATGTTGGGGTGAATTTTGTTCAACCCTCTCTCATTCAGCAATATCAAAATTTCGAACAGCTGAATATGACCAATCCGACCCATCCATCAAACAATGCCAAAAAGAAATGACAAAACAGGAACAACAATAGCCCAGGTCAAGGCGGGAATCAACCCCAACAAAATTAACCCACTGGGGGCAACCAGAACCAAGGGAATCAGAACCCCCATGGGGGTAATAATAATAGGCGTCAAGGGAGAAATAATAATACTATTAAAACCAACTTCCCTTTTGTCCTTTGTGGTGAGTTTGGTCATTACACTCATCATTGCCCCCAAATCGCTGATTTCAAATGGTTGAAACACTCAGGTAGTCTACCCCATCCTCCAACACCGCCTGCCCCTCAACAGGCACCACAACAATATGTGCAACAACCCCCCCTTCCATGCTGCAGAATCCTATTCCACATCAAGGTGTGATAAACACTCAACATGACACACAATACCCCCCACCTCAGGTGGGATAGTACCTCAACCCAAACAATCCAGTAGATCACATGATCCTCCTCACTAGTGAGGAAGAAATCCTTCTGCAAACATGTAATCATCAATATCATGCACCTGTTGAATCTCCTCCCATCCCTCCAGAGACAAAACTTGCACCAACGGGACCCCCATTGGTGATTCCTTTCCCTATAGTCAAGCCACCTCCTTGCATCCCTCGCATCCCATTTTGAAGGAATGTCCACAACCCATAGGCTAGGGCAGCTCACAATTACAGTTTGGTTAACGACTTATCACAATCCTTGGCTGCCATGTCAGTTTTGGAGGTCCTCTAGACTTGTCCCACTCAGCAGAAATCATTACTTTCCTCCCTAGGGGAAATCAACCCCACATATACTCGACTCATTACCTTTGATCTCAATAGCAGAGAACCTCGCCTTCCCTCCTTGATCGCTTTTCAAATACCAGTAAAAATATGGAACATCACAGTTCATCGGTGTATCATCGATGAAGTTGCATCTACATGCATTATGTCCAAATCTGTATGGTAGAAACTGGGTTCCCTGGAACTCATACCCTCTTCCATAACCTTATGAGCTTATGATGGATGACCCTCGTCTCCTGAAGGGCTCTTCCAAAATGTCCCCGTCGAACTTGTGGGCAAAACTATTCTCATCGACATCGAAGTTATCGACGCCCCACTCGATTATAATATCTTGTTCGGTCGTAGCTACATGTATGCTATGAAGGAAGTTGCCTCTTCCGTATTTCGGACAATGATGTTCCCCCATAATGGGAAGATTGTTACCATTGACCAAGTCTCACATTACAAGCCTAATCCTTCTGCCAACATCGATAACATTCTCCCTCTCATCCACATGAGCCATGACGCATACCCACTCATTGAGATGGGTCCTAGAATTTTCAAAGATCCATCATTGTTAGGAACTTACCATGGAGCACCACGGCTCCTTCATCCTTCCAATCAAGTATGCATTGTATCATCTAATGGAACTCACACAAAATATATCCTTCCTCCTATAGAGGCTTCTATCATATCTGATGTCCCACTAGTCACATAAATCCCCCCTCAAGAGCCTCCTGTGAACTTCTCAACCCCACCAGTCCATGATTTCACCTCTCCCTAAGGACATATCCTAGTTTGAGAGACATTTCCCCAAGCCATCACCCAAATCCCCTTCTTTTACCCTCCACTGGGCATAGAATCTTTCTAGGTAGCCGCAACACTTACCCTACCTAATATGGTGTTAGCAATTCCAGTTTGGTATTTACATCCACCAGAGATGGTCGCTCGACCATCCCTTCCCCCCCAAATAGAAGGAATCCCCATGACAATTCCCATACTTACTCCCACCATACCCTCGACACCCCCACTCATTAACCCCCCTACCACAACTGGGGGAAGGAGAAAGAAGAAGGAGCCCACAACTCCACTTCCTCTGCGCATCCAACCTCCTTGTGCACTATGTGAGAAAGATGGACACCAAATCAACAACTGCCCATCTCTACCCGAGTTATGGAATTTGATTCCACTCAATCAAACTCCCCCAACACTCGCCAATATAGCCAATACTACCACTACCACCTCCCATTCTAGTAGTAAAGGGTTACGAACCAAATTTGCTTGCGCTATATGTTTAGAATATGGCCATTATACCCACCATTGCCCAGCACTGTCGTGATTTCGACAGACATTAGCCATAGTACGCCAAATCTTCCAGAACAACCCCAGTCCAGCTACGTCATCCTTATTAACAATCACCAACATCCGTTATGTCACAACTTTAGTCAATGAACGTATGAGATGACCTTTCTCTCTATGTGAATCATTAGATCATTTTACATACCAATGTCCTATGATCATTGAATACAGGCAACACCAATTGACCCTGCTTCAATGACCTAGAGAGTCGATAGTTGACCTTACCTCATCACTAGAGGTTATTCATGTCATTTCTCCCAAACCTAAGGCCCTTCTAATGCCTCCATGGTTCTTAGATGACTTATCTGAGGATTCACCCCCCAACCCCCCCAACTCTCCCGCTCATTCCGGTACGGACATTTTACACCCAACTACCATGGGTAATCCTTAGTACTTCAATATCTGGTTTATGTTGATCGAACCATCACCATCTCCTTATGTCGTCCCCCCTACTTCTTCATCACCAGGGGGTAGCCAAATGACCACAATCATCGATATCACTCTTCATGACCCCTTGTATTCTCATCACTTCCACTATGATGAGGAAATACTCGAAGAGTTAAACAACTCGGACTACCCCTGGGATGCGCTACACCACTGTGCACTCTTATTTCCATAGGAAGCCTCCATGCATCCTAACCAACACCCCATCTATGTGGTTGGAACCAAGGATTTTATCCCATCAGGGCCTATCGACTAGTTCAAAAATCCCATTCCTTCCCCTGATGCTTTTGAAGAAGGAAACATGACCAACATTTCCCCAACCATTAAAATTGACATTTCCATCAAAAATGGCATCATCAAGGAAATCACCATTGGAGATTCTTCCACTCCTCAAGAAATCACCACCTATAAATCCCTCTTCCAGGAATATCGGGATATTTTTCCCTGGTCATACACGAAAATGCCTAGACTCAATCCCTCTATCTTCGAACATCGCATCGACACCTGGCCCAACATTACACCAGTTCGTCAAAAACAACGACCGCTACACCCATCCAAGCAGTGTCCATAAAAGCCAAAATTGTCAAATTATGTGTTGTCAGGTTCATTTACCCCATCGCCTATACATCATGGGTTTCCAACCCTGTACCCATTAACAAAAAATAGGGCACTTTCCGCGTCTGCATGGAATTTCGTGATCTCAATCATGCATGTCCCAAAGAAAACCTTCCAATGCTTTTCATCGATCAAATTATCGACCACTGCACAGGCCATGAGGCTCTCTCCTTCATGGACAGGTTCTCTGGTTATAATCAAATTCAAATTCCCCCAGCCAATCAGTATAAAACCACATTCACTACTCCTTGGGGGAATTTTGCATATCCTTTCATGCCTGTTGGCTTAAATAATGCTAGCACAACTTTCCAATGGGCTATGACATACATCGTTCACGATATGGCTCATATCATCCTCTCATACTTCGACAATCTCACAACTTGATCCAAGAAACGCACCCAACATCTTGATGATTTATGAATCATCCTCCAACGGTGTCATTAGTACAACATCCGCTTGAATCCTCTCAAGTGCGTTTTCTACGTCACCGCAGGGCACCTCCTCAGTTTCATCATTTCCCAAAGCTGTATTACCATGGACACCTTCAAATTCCAAGCTATCACCAAAATTCCACCTCCCCAGAATTTACGGCAACTACAGAGTCTCCAAGGCAAGGCTAACTTTCTACGGTGATTTGTCCCTGACTATGCCATTCGCGCCCATGGTTTCCTTCGCTTACTGTTAGCACTTGGTAAATTTCCTAGAGGTTAACAGCAGAAGAAATCTACTAAGGTAACTTAATCCAATTGCTTTTGAAGCTGGGATCTAGCCCTTCCAACTTCAGAGAGGGATATCTCTATATGATTTATCTATGTTTCAAATTTTAAATATTAGACTAGGTAAATAAACAGGTCTGCTTTTGTCGTCGTAGTGTTTGTCGAGTTGGTTGAGACAGTCTACACATCCATTGGGCTATGGGGTCTTTGTTTTAAATAAAATATGAAATCTAAACCAGAAACACAAAGGAAAATTTTCATAGGGTGAGATAATATAATCACTGGATTTTTTAGTAGCATAAATGATGAATAGCAGAAAATATGAGATAGATAATTTCAACAAAGAAGCAGTTAAGAATTTCTTTATTGAAAACAACAGAAGATAAACACTAAAATATTTCGAGTTGAAAATAGCGTATATGAGATAAATCCTGCAACATTCGTTACTTCTAAAGATTAGATTTAGAAAACAGTATGATAACAAAGCAAGAATAACATTCAACTTAAAGAGAAAAACATCACCAGTGAATACACGCAAGAATCCTGTAAAAGTGCCTATTTGTATTAATTTAAGATCTCTTCAAAAATATTATTGTCTGATAGCTTCAGCGTGTGAAGATTAACAACCCCCAATACTTCGAAATATGAAGTATTTACAACTCAAATTACAAACGATCCTGTCATTAATGACCAGGACGTGCTAAATCTATTTTTAGCCTAACTAACTTAACAAATTGCATAAATCTAGGAAATGCTTGATGATGTGGTGTAACTGCATGCTAATTTCTGGGTGGGCCATTGATGAAGTCTTTGCATGACCTCATCTGACTAGACAAATGACTGGATTGGGATAGCTTATCTGCTAATCGATCAGATCACAGAGTTCCTCCCATCGAAGATGACTGGGCATGTTGACTTTGAGTAGCCTTTGATACACTTCATCCATTTATGTGTACTTGGCGAAGGTAGGCTTGGTGAGGAAGATATATCGAATCTCATGTTGGATACTGATGTCCCACTGAAGAGAATCTAGAAATGCCTTTCCAGTGATGCTCCCTTGAATTCCTGCAAACTTTGAACTATCCTTAGCCACATCGGCCAATCTCTTCTTGTAGTTTGGGAGTGTCATCAATTTATCATTGATTACCTTCAGACCAGGAAGAACTTTCTTCTGTAGAGCCTCAATCTTACTAAAGAATATTTGTACCCCTAGGTCCATGGCCTGAACCTTTTCTTCCAACTGAAGAATTAATCCTCTCTTGGTCAAAACTCTTTTGACCTCAAGGATGGTCTCTGTTCTATCTTCAATTTTTATCTCTTCCAGCCCTGGTCTTAGAATTTAGGAACTTGATGATCTCATTCGCCTGTGTTGGAATCTCTCCCAATTCTGATCTGATCTTCTCGATGGCCTGTTTGCCTCTCTGCACCAATTCATTCTGCTCAAACATGATCTGTATCATGGGACATATCTCGTTCACGGACTTGGTGATGTCTTTCCATACACTTTCTTTAACGTTAGCCAAAGTCTTTCCTACCCTTGTTTTCTTTCGGAGTTGTTGTAACTCTTGCTTGAGCTGATCTATCACCTCCTTTCCCTTGGAGAGGCTGGTCTGAAAGGAAGATTTGAGTTCCTGAAGGTTCTCAATATCCTTTTTGAGCCCATTGATCTTTGTTTCCTGTAGGTTCATATTTTCCATAGACTTAGCCAGGTCGGTTGTCTTTTGCAGGGAGGTCAATGGAGTAGCATATGGGACTTATGTCACTGATGTTGTGCTCACTCCCAAAATTGGAATGGAATTCAATGGAATGACTTCCATTCGCTTCAGTGGTTCTTTCTCTTTCACTAGTTTCTCCATTTCATCTTCCATTTCCTTAAGTTGTGCATTCTACTCCATGAGAAACTTGAGCATTTCATCTTTCTCTCCTTCTTTCTCTGTTATTTCCTTCACCTGTGAATCCTATGTGGGAAGGAGCTTCAATTGTTTCCTCAAGGAGGCTATGTTAGCATTCTTCTTCTTAATCATCTCCTCAACTACTTTCATGTTCGAAGGATTGTAACCGATCTTGAGGACCAGTTCCTCCAAAGTCTTGATTCTTTTGTCCTTGGAAAAGGACGATATCTTCTCTAACTTCAATTGTGTTTGAAAATTGTCCAGGGACACTTGCAGTTTGGATGCAGAAGTGGAAGCATGCTCTAGCATGTAAAAGACCATTTCCCCTGTCTGCTTGTGCAGATCCATTTGATCAGCCAGATGTACATCCTTCGTTTGGAATTCGAAGGTGGCCCTTTTGTAATCAGTGATCACCTTTGGATCTGGCACCTGTTCCTGGAGGAATGCCATATGCATTCTACCCTTCTCGGTGTCGAATGTCGACAATAGCCTATGTTTTGCAGTCAACGTCTGCTTCCAAAATGGGGCGCAAGTGTTGTTGGTCAGGGTCTAGTTTATTTTCTTGATCAGATCGTACTTTTCGAAAATACTTAGCTTTGGCCTTGCCTTGCCTGGTTGGGTGGTCGACGGAGACTCTATAGATTTCTTCAGTAATGCTGAGGTTATGACCTTCTGGAGGCTTGCAACGAGGGGTGGTCTGGCAACCTTGGTCAATGTAGTAGATGACGCTTCTTTTTCTCTGGTCGGGCTAGGAACTGAAATAGTATTAGGCCTCTTGGTATGCAGCTGGAATTCTTCTGATGATACCTCCATGATAGGCGGAGATAAATATTCCCTAGGCATTTTCTCTTTCGGGACCTGTGGCATGGTTGTTTGTGACACAATGACCAGGGGATCCTACTATTCTAATTTGACCAATGTGTTAGGCTCCCATACTGTCTGGTTCACAAATTTCTCAATTTCAGGCCTAGATTGATGAACATATGGGATGTTCTTGTTTTTCACCCTCATCTCAGAGATGATCCCACATGGATCGTAATGCCATGGGAAACTCATGAAGAACTTCATCTCCTTCAGTAGCCTGTCTGATATTCCCCAGCACCGCGATTATTGCATATGAAGGAGCCAATCTTCCCTTTGATCCTGAGCTGTTGCTTTTTCTTCAGTGACACAAAATGGATATCCTCGGAATTTATTATCTGCCTTATATATTCCAAAGAAAAAATTCTGATAGGCAGGTACTTGGGCAGCTTATACGGTGCCAACTCACACCTATATACACTAATGTCAGTGTAATCCTAGTACAAATACCAATCCCCTGTCTTTGTACTATCCGAGAGATGCAGGATCCTCTGAAATTCATCATTTATCCGAGGCTCGGGCCTGCCGCCAAGCATACTTACCACAGGGTGGTAGAATTGATCAATGAACTCCTTGAAACTGAACTCTGTGGAATTGTGCTTGAGCAAGGAGGTCCATGTTGTCACTGCCTGGGGTCTACCCTCTCCATCCATCTTTTGCATGGAAAAAATGAATTTGTCTACTTGGAAGAAGACAAACAAGTACGCCAGTATCGACGAGTATTGGAACATGCCTTCCGTGGAGAAATTCATGAACTGTTCATGAATATTGTTCGCCAAGAATGTGCTGAAGTCAAATTGGGTGGTGGGCTTCTCATAGATAGCGAAGATGGATAAAAATCCCATAATGGGTTCATATACCCACTGATCTGAATAGTATCCTAACAAGGCACAAAGGGATGAGATGATCTGGTTTCCTTTAGTCGAGAACATGGAAGAAGGATAAGGAGGATTCATGGAGGGAGATTGAGCAGATGGGGGGAGGAAAAGCTCTAATATTTGAGCTCTTTGGGAGAAGGTCATTTTTTGGTATAATTCTATAAGAATTTCTAGGTCGAAGGGTGACGCAGAGTCGGCTCGGGGGATTTGCATCATTTGGTCAATAGATTTAGGCATGATGAGGAAAAGAATCTCTCGGGATGAGGAGACAACGACTCTTTGCTCGGGAATATAGTGGCCTTGGCACTTGAGGGTGAACTCTGGGAAAGGGTGAATCTGAGGGAAGAGGTAAAGGGGTAAGTTGGACTCCCAGAGTCTGATTTCATCACTCTCATCCAGGAAGACTTCCTTGAGCCACGATTGAAGGTCTAGGAAATCAAAATCTCACTTTTTATCCATGATTAAACGGTCTTTGTTGACCAGTGGGATCATTTCAAGGTCGACAGGAGGCGGGAGAAATGGATTCTCCTCTCCTTCTTCTTGTTTAGACTTTGGCGCCATTACTGCAACAGTACCTGGAAGAAAAAAAACATTACCAGGGTGGCTGCTGGTGGGGGCAACTGACTATAACGGAGGAGAAAATGGTGTAATTGTCTCTAGTACGATGAGTTGGTAAATTGTGAAAATAGGAAGGAAAAGGGTATTTTTGAGTAAATGGGTGTCCGTTGGGTGTGGGAGACAGGTCAGCTGGTTAACGGATAGGTCGTCTAGTAATAAATGGCCAATAGATCACTTAGTGTGTGAGATGGTAGGTGACGGTGATTGAGGGATACGGATGAGTGACGTGGCGGCTACCGATTGGGGTAAAGGTCATAGTGAGGGGGCTTTCCACGAGTGAATGGGGGGCGAAGAACTGACAACATTTATGGGACGTGACTATTTTGGGAAAGGTGGATGGTGACGTCCAGAGGTGATGATGGTATGTCAGACAGTAGGAGATGATGGGGCTTGGGGCCATTAGATTGTTGCCATGTATAAAAAGGTGCCCACCAAAGGAAAAATACCATTTCAAACCCCCCCCCCCCTCAGTTCAAATCAAAACAGTCAGGGGGGTCCGAAAAACATCTTGGGCTGTTGATCTACGTGCCTGCTTCTGAGCCGCGGATCTATGTGCGTTGTTTATCACACATTCCAGACCCCCCCTCTCCATTAAAGGCAGAATGGATGAGGGGGTCTGAAATCCAACACTGATCGTAGATTTGCGTGCTTGATCTTGAGTCGTCTAGATGTGCGCGGGTCTTATCAGCAATTCTAGACCCCCC
>ML799747.1:290839-319075 GCA_009831015.1 Picea engelmannii
ATCTTTCCACTGTATATCTGGGCACATTCATCTAGACCGTTGATAGATGAGTGGAGCATAAGTAAGGGCATGGAAAATACATGCACTGAGGAAACTTAGGATAAGTTCTTTTTTCATGGGTTTTCTCTAAGGATTTTCATGTCAACACCACCAAGAGGTTAGTCAAATGACCTTTTAAGCATCTGAAACATGGTGCAACATTTACATCAAGCTGGTTTTATTAAAATGAAGCAATAAAGAAACTAGCCTATATTCTACCCTAGCTTCCTATGACAATTAATCCAGATTAGACTGTTGAGTTAAGAATTTACTCTACCCTGGGGCTATCTGACCAAGTTTAGATAGTTTGGCCAGATTTATTCACTAATCTAACCTAGACACTTTGGCTAAGATTAAACTGTTTAGCCAAACTCATTCACTAATCCTATCAACATAAATTTAAAAAATAACTTGGCCATGCTTGAAAGGTATGGACCAAGTTACTATTATTACATGGGGCTTTTATTGAATTCTTGTATGCCCTCTTTTCTCTTCTTTTTTCTTTTCTTTCTTTTTCTTTTTCTTTTATTTTCTTTTTCTTTTCTTTTCTTTTTCTTTTTTCTTTTCTTTTTCAAATTATTTGCAAAATGAAAAGTCATTTGTCAACAAAAAACACTAGAGACAGATAATATCCCAGTCACTAGTTGATCCTATAACTTATAGGGTGATAACAGCAGCTCCACCTAGGGTTGGTACTTTCCATGTGAAGTGCCAAGAATCCTGGTCTCTGTCATTCTGAGAATTTATGCCTGTGGCCTTCGTTGGTTTTATTCTCAAAAAATGGAAGAACAGTGGTTAGCGGCTTAGGGCCTTCTCTTCGGGCTTCAACCAACTGACTAATGTTATTCTCTTAGAAAATGCAGGAGAAAAATAAAAATGGTATGTACAATGATGAGTGAAAACTCGAGTCTCTACTAAGGTGGCACATAATGCTTCAAAATTCTGCCATTTACAGGTCCTCTTGGAAGATCTGTCCCATCAGCGTTGTTTAGCAAGAAAGCGTTGTTTCCCCTGAATGCTTGAATCTTGTATGGTCCTCTCCACAGACTATCAAATTTTCCATGATTTCCCTTGTCTTCATTTCTTGCGTCCCATCTCAGCACCGAATCTTCTAGCTCAAAATCATCTTCCTTGGTTCTTTTGTCAAAGATCTTCTTGATGCTTTCTTGGATTACTTGAGTCTTGTTGAAAAATTCTTCCCTATACTGTTGCAAATGGATCATCTAGTTTATCCTTCTCTATGAGTCATTTGTCACGACTTGTACATCTTGAAGAAACTTCATGATAGGGACTCCTAAAGAAGTGGGGAAAACTACTTCTATGCCATAGACTAGTTGATATGGTGACATACCGATTGATCTTTTGGTGGTCATCCTGTCAGCCCATAATGCGAACACCAACTTGTTATGCCATGATTTCTTATTTTCCTGCAATGTTTTCTTGATGATGTTTACCAAGGTTTTGTTTGAAGATTCCACCATCCCATTCCCCTGAGGGTAGTAAGTTGTGGAATGTCCCAAACCAATGTGATATTGGTTGCAGAAATCTATGAGTTTCTTCGACTGAAAAGAAGCTGCATTATCAATTATAATATTTCTAGGACATCCAAAGCGAGACAAGATATTATTTTCAAGGAATTTGATAATAATAGAGTCAGTGGCTTGCCTGCTTGGTACTGCTTCAATCCATTTGGTAAAATAACCTGTGGCAATGAGAATCCACCTGTGCTGGCCTGAAGAAGGGGGGTGTATTTCTCCAATGAATTCCAATCCCCATTGTTGGAAAGGGGCTTCAACTAAGATTGGTTTCAGGGGGAGAGGAAGGAGTTTCCTTTTTCCTTCAAATAGCTAACATTGATGACATGCGGTCATTGTACGATGTACATAAACAAATAGGGTGGGCCAATAGAAACCATCTCTGAGGATTTTGTTGGCTGTGACCTTCCAATTCATATGGCCACCACATTCTCTTGCATGAAATTCTTGTAACACTTTGTCAGCTTCATCTTTCAATAAAAAATTCAACATAATACCTCCAGGATCTTTCCAATACAAATTTCCTTCTAGAATACAAAATTTTAAGGCTTTCAACTTCAAAAATCTAGCTTTAGTCTTATTCAAACCAGGGGGAGCTTGTAAATTTTGCAAAATGAAAATAAGGTCTGCGTACCAGGGAGAGTTGAGAAATACCTCTCTCACGCTTGGAGTCACCATCTCGCCTTGTTCATCTACTGCAGCTAAAAAATTAATGTCAAGAGCATGGAAATTAGATGCAGCCATTAATTTTGCTAGGCCTTGACCCTTGATTAGTTTCGTAGGCTTAATCTCTATGTCGTATTCTAAAATGTCAGCAATCCATTTTCCCCTTCTTCCATCCGGATTGTCCTGGTTCAAAATGTCTTTTACTACCGCATTCGAAACATATGCAATGGTGTCGGAATGGAGAATGTAGACCCTAAAATCATTTATGGCTTTTACCAAGGAAAAATCTTGTTTCTCCATTATCTTGTAATTTAAAGCAGCATCTCTTAATGCTTTACTAAATAAGGCTATAGGTTGTTCATACCCTTCGCTATTCTTCTGTAATAATACCGCTGCGATGGTATGTTCGGAGGCAAAAGAAAAAAGATAAAAATCCTTGGTAAAATCAGGACTAATCAAAATGGGGGCTTCTGTGAGTGCTCGTTTGACTTGTTCAAAAGACTGTCTGGACTCAGTGTCCCATTTTATTTTTATATCATTTTTTAACATATTTGTAATGTTTCTAAGGAGCTCTGCGAGATTGGGAATGAATCTTCGTAGAAAATTTATTCTCCCGATAAAAGACTATAATTCTTTAATGTTTCTTGGGTGTTCTAATTTTTGTATGGCCTCGATTCTACTGGGGTCTATTTTGATTCCATCCTTGGAGATGATGTGTCCTAGCAGTTTTCCTTCCTCTAGTCCGAAAAGGCTTTTCTTAGGGTTTAAAGAAATCCCAAACCTACTGCATTTCTCGAAGACTCATTTGGGATGCCTCAGGTGCTCATCATCAGACTGGGAAAACACAGTTACATCATCCAAATAGATGAAAGTGGCTCCAGCGTTCATCAAACCAAAAAGGCATTTTCACATACATGAAAGTGCCCCATGGTGTAGTGAAAGAAATTTTGTCTTGGTCATATAGGTGGATGAGGACCTGATTATAACCTGAGAAACCATCCAGCAAAGAGATTCAACTGGATCCGAATACCCTTTGAAGGATGTGGTCCATTTTTGGCAAGAGGTAATTATCCTTTAGGGAGACCTTATTCAGATTTTAGAAATCTATGCAAAGTCTAATTTCCCCAGATTTCTTACGTGTAGGGACCAAATTAGAGACCCATTTGGAAAATCGCAACAGGACTATGATTTTTGCATCGCATATTTTTTTGATTTCCTTTTCTATCAGAGGGAGCAACTTGGGATTTATCCTCCTAAGTTTTTGTCTGAACGGTTTTTGGTCTTCTTTTATTGGAATCCTGTGTTGTATGATGCTGGTATCATAATATTTCAAATCCTCATAACTCTAGGCAAAGACATCCAAATATTCTTTGAACAAATCAATGTATTTGAGTTTTTTCTCAGGGGGTAATGATTTAGACAGTTTGACTATCCTGGGTTTCTCTTCAGTCCCTATATTACAGTCTTCTACCTCTTGTCCATTGGCTTCAATTTTTGGTTTTTTGGCTATGTCATTAAAATCAAACAAGTCCTCTAGAGGAAATAGGCCCCTAGGTAAAACGTTACTTTTCAAATGCAGAATATCAGTCTCCATCTCATCATCGCCTAATTCTCCTGAATCTAAGCTATTTACACTATCAATTTCAAAATCAGATCTATTTACATTTTCATCCTTGTTCTCTAAATCTATATTTGTACATTCAAAATCATTTTTGCACTGAAAAAAGTCTTTGATTTGATAATCATTACCAAACACTTGCTAGTACTTGATATTGTCGATAACGGTTGGTCTGCATTTCACCTCTACCGTGTATGGGCGAGTCGAGTGGAAAGGAATATTACATGTGGCTACTGACGTAGCCAATCTGTCTGCCAAAATGTTTTGTCCCCTTGGCATTACCTACAAATCAACTTCAGTGAAACATCTAAGGGAATCAAGAACAACATTCCTATAAGCTCTAAGATGCGGGTGTTTCGCAGCATACTCACCTTTGAATTGCTTGATTATCAACTCAGAATCACCTCTTACCATAATCTGTTTGGCACCAACTCTTTTCAAAATCTTCAAACCGAGCATCAAGGCTTCATACTCAGCGATATTGTTAGTGCATTGTAAATTTAATTTGTAAGAATGGTTTTCCGAATACCTAGTTCTGTGATTGTGCAGCCAAACTCCTGCTCCGACTCCTTTTTTGCTTACTACTCCATCAAAATCCATGCTCCAGAAATCTGCTGGTAATTCTTCAGTTATCACGTTTTTCTTCCTTTCTACCTCAATGATTTCTTGGCCTTCATCCAGACTAGATGTATCTTATGCTAGCTGAGGGTTTTTCTCTCTTGTGTCACCATCGTTATACAAGATAAAAGAATCCAAGTCAGAATGCACATAGTAAAGAGGATAGTTGTGTGATTTTTCCTAGCTACTGACCATGTATTTCATCAATGTTTCTCTATATAGCCTTCTTTGTTGCCTGAAAATTGGGATAGTGGCATATGACATATCCAGCTGGAGGGTACCTCTCAACTTGGCCCTCCAAGACCAGGATAACAACATTCCATACTTCGGGGGAATGTCTACAACCACCACATCCATGACCATGCTCTTCGCCGGAATCTAAACCAGGGTGATACATAGTTCTTTGATCAAACCAATACATCTAATTTTACAGGATTCGAATGAGTTTAAATCCTTGTAAGGTCTGGTGACCTCCAGTCCCATCTTCTCCATCACTACTTTAGGTATCAGATTGTGGGAAGCACCCGAATCCAGCATAGCATTATGAAAGATCAGGTCATGTATATTTAGACTGATGTAAAAATGAGCGACATCACCATTATCATCTCGACCATCTACTTTAGGTCCGAACAGAAGTTCGGGTTGATCATCAGTAAGGTTCACAGTATCTGAATGATTTGTTGATCCAACGGTTAAGGCTTTCGTACCTATATCAGGTTCAATGGTCAGTGCTTTAATCACTTGTGAACGATAAGCGTCTTTGTTCATCAACTCAGAAAGTGGAATGGGAATTTTTACTTTGGCTAATTCCCCTTCGAGGCTGAAAGGTGTAGGGACTCTTCTTTGGCTTATCAACTCTGGTTTGTCTACCACATTCTTTTGGCCAGAAATACTTGGTTGATTAATTGATGAAACCTCAAGATGGGGCGATCTTTTTATAATAGTAAGGTTTTTCTTCATAGGAACTTCGATAGTGCTCTTTTCAGGAATCTTCTCAGCAGATGGTTCAGAGGATTTTTTGGTTTCTACTACCTTCTTCATTTCAATCGTCGTTTTTGGGGAAGTTCCTTCTATCTTTTTGCTCCGCAGATTGTACTGCCAATGTACCTCTAAAATATAATTTTCGAATTCCTGTTGTTCTACATCTTCAGCTTCTTCACTTACTTTTGTTTGATTGAGAAGAAAAAGTTCTTTCTCTTCTTGGGTAAGGAAAATAGCTTTGTTATCGTGAATACCCATGAGATTTATGTGAGTATCTTCTAGTTCCTCAATCACTTCCTCCCCTTCATCAGCATAATTTTCTTGTAGGGGAGGTCTGATCTGTTGATTCAGACCTCTCTGTTCTCTTTGATCCCTAGGATCTCTCTGTCTTATTTGAGGAGGGTTTCTCTTGAAGTTAGGATTCCGAACTAGAGGGGTTGGTGGGTTTTCTCTTGTAGGATTTATTTCTGACACAGTAAGTCTTTCCATCATTCTTTCCATTTCTCTGGCCAAGGAATCCAATTTAGAATTAAAGGTTGACATGGAAGGTTCCTCTTTAATGGTGACTCTCCTCTCTGACCTCTGTTGTGCCCTTTTTTCCAACAAATTGGCTTCCACACTTATTGCACTTTTCTGCATGTCTTCCAGGGTGGTAGAATTTATTTCCCTTAGTTGGTATGACATGTCAGCGTCAAAACCATTAGGGAATTTTATCAATGCCAAACCCTATGGAGGTTTGATTTCGGATGGGATTTTGTTGTACAGGTTATTGAAATGAGTGCAGTAATCTTGTACTGTCTCACCTTGATTTCTTCTAATATTTTCGTATTCTGACAATATTTGGAGAGGGTTTTTCTTTACCTCCCATCTGTCTAGAAAACTCCATTGAAATGCAGTAAGGTCAAGGATGGAGGTGGCATGTAAACCTTTATACCATTTTTTAACGTTACCTATCAAAATTTGGGCAAACAATCTCATTTGAACATCAGCCTCATCTACTTCATGCAGATCAAAATAATCATTCATTTTATCAATGTGTTGTTGGGTGTTTAAAGGTCCTGTTGCATCGAATTGTGGGAGTCTCATTTGATAGTCTTGGGGCATGGCATGAAGAGGCACAACCAACACCAAGGGAGCATATCTAGATTCCATGATGGGTGGAGGAGGTGGGAGAACAAACTGGATGATCGGCGAGGTTGCGATTGAAGATGAGGACGAGGAGGGACTGGATAGCACTGAGGGAGTGGTTTGCAGTTTAGCAGTGGGAGACATAACTTCAGGGGTTTAGGGTTGCAAAACAGTTGGGTCGAAAATGATTCCTATCACAAAACTATCGGACCGTGTTCTAACCAAGCTTTGTTGGGAAAAGGTGTCAAAGTCAGGGTTTTGAAAGGTAACGAGATCCCTTGAAAAGGAAAGGGACTTATGAAAGGGAGTATGACTTACTGAGCCTTTAGCTATGGTCCTTTTCCTGAGCAACTTTTCGGGGTTATCTGTTGCTATCGCAGGTTCTGGGTCTAGATGAGATCGAGTATAAACTTTCTTGGGAGCCATATTTATTTATTTATTTATATATATATATTTTTTATTTTTATGAGTCTGAAAATAATATGTAAAAATTTTAATCAACCTCTAAACATTACTTTCTTTTCAAAATTGCAATATTTTAGGCACAAACTTTCTTCTAGCAAAAGAAAACGTTAAGTTATAAACTTTTAGTTCTGTTCTTTCCCCAGTGGAGTTGCCACTATGTTAGCACTTGGTAAATTTCCTAGACGTTGACAGCAGAAGAAATCTACTAAGGTAACTTAATCCAACCGCTTTTGAAGATGGGACCTAGCCCTTCCAACATTAGAGAGGGATCTCTCTATATGATTTAGCTATGTTTCAAATTTTAAATATTAGGCTAGGTAAATAAATAGGTCTGTTTTTGTCATCGTAGTGTTTGTCGAGTTGGTTGAGATAGTCTACACATCCATTGGGCTATGGGGTCTGTGTTTTAAATAAAATATGAAATCTGAAATAGAAACGCAAAGGAAAACTTTAACAGGGCGAGATAATATAATCACTGGATTCTTTAGTAGCATAAATGATGAATAGCAGAAAAGATGAGAAAGATAATTTCAACAAAGAAGCAGTTAAGAATTTATTTATTGAAAACACCAAAAGATAAACACTAAAATCTTTCGAGTCAGAAATAGGGTATACGAGATAAATCCTGCAACGTTCGTTACTTCTAAAGATTAGATTTAGAAAACAATATGATAACAAAGCAAGAATAACATTCAACTTAGAGAGAAAAACATCACTAGTGAATACATGCAAGAATCCTGTAAAAGTGCCTCTTTGTATTAATGGAAGATCTCTTCAAAAATATTATAGTCTGATAGCTTCAGGGTGTGAAGATCAACAACCCCCAATACTTCAAAAGATGAAGTATTTACAACTCAAATTACAAATGATCCTATCATTAATGACCAAGACATGCTAAATCTATTTTTAGCCTAACTAACTTAACAAATTGCATAAATCTAGGAAATGCTTGATGATGTGGTGTAACTGCATGCTGATTTCTAGGTGGGACGTTGATGAAGCCTTTGAACAACCTCATCTAACTGGACAAATGACTAAACTGGGACAACTTATCTGCTAATCGATCAGATCGCAGAGTTCCTCCCATCGAAGATGACTGGGCACGTTAACTTTGAGTATCCTTCGATACACTTCATCCATTTATGTGTACTTGGCGAAGGTAGGCTTGATGAGGAAGTTATATCGAATGTCATGTTGGATATTGATGTCCCACTGAAGAGAATCTAGAAACGTCTTGCCAATGATTCTCCCTTGAATTCCTGCAAACTTTGAACTATCCTTAGCCACATCAGCCAATCTCTTCTTGTAGTCTGGGAGTGACATCAATTTATCATTGATTACCTTCAGACCAGGAAGACCTTTCTTTTGTAGAGTCTCAATATTATTAAAAAATCTTTGTACCCCTAGGTCCATGGCCTGAACCTTTTCTTCCAACTGAAGCATTAATCCTCTCTTGGTCAAAACTATTTTGACCTCAAGGATGGTCTTTGTTCTGTATTCAATTTTCAGCTCTCCCAGCTCTTCTCTGGTCTTAGAATTTAGGAACTTGATGATCTCATTTGCCTATGTTGGCATCTCTCCCAATTCTGATCTGATATTCTTGATGGCCTGTTTGCCTCTCTGCACCAATTCATTCTACTCAAACATGATCTATGTCATGGGCCATATCTCGTTCATGGACTTGGTGATGTCTCTCCATACACTTTCTTTAACCTTGGCCAAAGTCTTTCCTGCCACTGTTTGCTTCCGGAGTTGTTGTAACTCTTTCTTGAGGTGATCTGTCACCTGCTTTTCCTTGGAGAGGCTAGTCTGAAAGGAAGATTTGAGTTCCTGAAGGTTCTCAATCTCCTTTTTGAGCCTGTTGATCTCTGTTTCCTGTAGGTTCATCTTTTCCATAGACTTAGCCAGGTCGACTGTCTTTTCCAGGGAGGTCAATGGAGTAGCATATGGGACTTCTGTCACTGATTTTGTGCTCACTCTCGAAATTGGAATGGAATTCAATGGAATGACTTCCATTGGCTTCAGTTTTTCTTTATCTTTCACCAGTTTCTCCATTTCAGCTTCCATTTCCTTAAGTTGTGCGTTCTAATCCATGAGCAGCTTGAGCATTTCATCTTTCTCTCCTTCTTTCTCTGCTATTTCCTTCACCTGTGAATCCTCTGTGGGCGGGATCTTCAATTGTTTCCTCAAGGAGTCTATGTTAGAATTATTCTTCTTAATCATATCCTCAACTGCTTTCACGTTCGAAGGATTATAATCGATCTTGAGGACCAGTTCCTCCAAAGACTTGATTCTGTTGTCCTTGGAAAAGGAGAATATCTTCTTAACTTCAATTGTGTTTGAACATTGTTCAAGGACACTTGAAGTTTGGACAAAGAAGTGGAAGAATGTGCTAGCGTGTAAAAGACCATTTCCCCTGTCTACTTGTGCAGATCCATTTGATCAATCGGATGTACATCCTTCATCTAGAATTAGAAGGTGGCCCTTTTGTAATAAGTGATCACCTTTGGATCTGGCACATGTGCCTGGAGGAATGCCATATGCATTCTTCCCTTCTTGGTTTCGAATGCCGACAACAGCCTATGTTGTGCATTCAATGTCTTCTTCCAGAACTGGGCACACATGTTGTTGGTCAGGGTCTGGTTTCTTTTCTTGATCAGCTGATACTTTTCGAAAATACTCAGCTTTGGCCCTGGCTTTCCTGGTTGGGTGGTCGATGAAGACTCTGTAGATTTCTTCGGCAATGCTGAGATTATGACCTTCTGGAGGGTTGCACCAAGGGGTGTTCTGTCAACCTTGGTCATTGTAGTAGACGGGGCCTGTTTTTCTTCGGTCGGGCCAGGAACTTAAATAGTCTTAGGCATCTTGGTATGCAACTAGAATTATTTTGACGATACCTCCATGAAAATAGGATATAAATATTGCCTAGGCCTTTTCTCTTTCAGGACCTCTGGCATGGTTGTTTTTGACACAGTGGTCGGGGGATCCTGCTGTTCTAATTCGACCAATGTGTTAGGCTCCCATACTGTCTGGTTCACAAATTTATCAATTTCAAGACTAGATTCATGAACATATGGAATGTTCTTGTTTTTCAAACTCATCTCGGAGATGATTCCACATCGATCGTAATTCCATGGGAAACTCATGAATAACTTCATCTCCTTTAGCAACCTATCTGCTTCTTCCCTAGGACCACGATTATTGTAGATGAAGGATCCAATCTACCCTTTGATCCCAAGATGTTGCTTTTTCTTCAGTGACACAAAATGGATATCATCAGAATTTATTATCTTCCTTATATATTCCAAAGAAAAAATTCTAACAGGCAGGTACTTGGGTAGCTTATACGGTGCCAACTCGCACCTGTATACTTTGATCTCAATGTAATACTGGTACAAATACCAATCTCTTGTCTTTGTGTTATTCGAGAGATGTAGGATCCTCTGAGCTTCATCATTTATCCGAGGCTCGGGCCTGCCACCAAGAATACTTACCACAGGGTGGTAGAATTGATCAATGAACTCCTTGAAACTGAACTCTGTGGAGTTGTGCTTGAGCAAGGAGGTCCATGCTGTCACTGCCTAGGGTCTACCCTCTCCATCCATCTTCTACATGGAAAAAATGAATTTTTCCACTTGGAATAAGGCAAACAAGTACACCAATATGGACGAGTATCAGAACATGCCTTCCATGGAAAAATTCACGAACTGTTTGTGAATATTGTTCGCCATGAATGTGTTGAAGTCAAAGTGGGTGGTGGGCTTCTCATTGGTAGAGAAGATGGATAAAAATCCCAGAATGGGTTCATCTACCCACTGATCTAAATAGTATCCTAACAAGGCACAAAGGGATGAGATGATATGGTTTCCTTTAGTTGAGAACATGGAAGAAGGATAAGGAGGATTCATGGAGGGAAATTGAGTGGATGGGGGGAGGAAAAGCTCAAATATTTGAGCTCTTTGGGGGAAGCTCATTTTCTAGTATAATTTTGTAAGAATTTCTAGGTCGAAGGGTGATGCAGAGTCGGCTTGGGGGATTTGCATCATTTGGTCAATAGATTCAGGCGTGATGAGGAAAAGAATCTCTCCGGACGAGGAGACGACAACTCTTTGCTCAGGAATATAGTGGACTTGGCACTTGATGGCGAACTCTGGGAAAGGGTGAATCCGAGGAAGAGGTAAAGAGGTAAGTTGGACTCCTAGAGTCCGATTTCATCACTCTGGTCCAGGAAGACTTCCTTGAGCCATGACTGAAGGTCTGCGAAATCAAAATCGCACTTTGTATCCATGATTAATCGGTCTTTGTTGACCAGTTGGATCCTGTCAAGGTCAATAGGAGGTGGGAGAAACAAATTCTCCTCTCCTTCTGCTTGTTTGGACTTTGGTGCCATTAATGTAACAGTACCTGTAAGAAAAACAACATTAGTGGGGTGGCTACTGGTGGGGGCAACTGACTGTAATGGAGGAGAAAATGGTTTAATTCTCTCTGGTACGATGAGTTGGTAAATGGTGAAAATAGGAAGGAAAAGGGTAGTTTTGAGTAAATGGGTGTTCGTTGGGTGCGGGAGACAGGTCAACTCGTTAATGGATAGATCATCCAGTGATAAATGGACAACATATCACTTAGTGTGTGAGATGGCAGGTGACGGTGACTAAGGGATATGGATGAGTGATGTGGCAGCTACCGATTGGGGTAAAGGTCATAGTGAGGGGGCTTGCCACGAGCGAATGGGGGAGAAAGAACTGAAAGAAGTTATGGGACGTGACTATTTTGGGAAAGGTGGATGGTGACATCCAGAGGTGACGATGGTATGTCAGACAGTAGGAGATGATGGGGCTCGAGGCCATTAGATCATTTCCAAGTATAAATAGGGGCCCACCACAGGAAAAATACCATTCTGGACCCCCCCCCTCAGTTAAAAACATAGCAGCTGGGGGGGTCCAAACAACATCTTGGGCCATTGATCTACGCACCTGCTTCTGAGCCACAGATCTATGTGCACTGTTTATCACACATTCCAGACCCCCCCCTCCATTAAAGGTAGAATGGATGGGGGGGTATAGAATCGAACACTGATTGTAGATTTGTGCACTTGATCTTGAGCCGTCCAGATGTGCATGGGTTTTATCAACAATTCTGGGACCCCCCCCTTCCATTAAAGATAGAACGGTCGGGGGGGTCCGGAAAGATCTGTCCACCATAGATTTGGGTGCATTCATATGGACCGTTGATAGATGAGTGGAGCATAAGTAAGGGCATGAAAAATACATGCGCCGAGGAAACTTAGGATAAGTTCTTTTTTCACGGGTTTTCTCCAAGGAGTTTCATGTCAACACCACCAAGAGGTTAGTCAAACGACCTTTTAAGCATCTAAAACATGGTGCAACATTTACATCGAGCTGGTTTTATTAAAATGAAGCAATAAAGCAACTAGTCTATATTCTACCCTAGATTCCTATGACAATTAACCCATATTAGACTGTTGGGTTAAGAATTTACTCTACCCTGGGGATATCTGACCAATATTAGACAGTCTGGCTAGATTTATTCACTAATCTAACCTAGACACTTTGCTTAAGATTAAACTGTTTAGCCAAACTCATTCACTAATCCTATCAACATAAATTTAAAAAAGAACTTGGCCATGCTTGAAAGGTATGGACCAAGTTACTATTATTGCATGGGGCTTTTATTGAATTCTTTTATGCCCTCTTTTATCTTCTTTTTTCTTTTCTTTCTTTTTCTTTTTCTTTTCTTTTCTTTTTCTTTTTTCTTTTCTTTTTCAAATTATTTGCAAAATGAAAAATCATTTGTCAACAAAAAACACTAGAGACAAATAATATCCCAGTCACCAGTTGATCCTATAAATTATAGGGTGATAACACTTACTACGTCAGGAAATCCGATTTCACTGGGATGAATATGCTCGACAGTCATTTGACGATCTTAAACTGGCATTGTCCAACACCCCTTTAATTAGTGCACCTAACTACAATCGCAACTATATCCTCTATGTATCAGCATCATCTATGTCAGTAGCAGGAGTTCTCATTCAGCTAGGTGATGAAAATTGTGAGCATGTCATTTATTATGTTAGTAAAAACCTCTTAGGGCCACCCCTGAAGTATAAACGTGAAGAGAAACTAGCTCTTGCAGTCGTCCTCGCAGTACAGAAACTGCGCCACTACATTATGCTTCGCACAACTAAGGTTTTCGTAGATTCCAACCCTATGCAATACTTTCTCAGTCGTCGGCAAATTAACGACAAATTTTCTCGATGGATCATTATCCCTCAGGAATACGATCTTGAATTCTCAACACCCAAGAGAAAGAAGGCCCTCGTTCTCACCGAACTTGTCACGACCCTCCCCTTTGACACTACCAGTGCCCCCATCAATACCGACTTTCCCAACGAACACTTCTTTTACATCACTACGGATGATCCTTGGTATGATGACCTCCTTGTCTACCTTCAAACTCAAAATTTCAGTAACCACCTTTCACAAGATGATCATCGTGATATTCTCCATCAGGCCCCCCGCTACCTCCTCATCGGAGACATCCTCTACCAGTGAGGAGTCGACACCATTCTTCGTCGATGCTTAACCATTGACGAGGGCGATAGAGTCTTGAACGAATTCCACAATGATGCATGTGGGGGACATCTATCGGGAATATCCACTGCTTAGAAGATTATTCGAGCAGGTTACTTTTGGCCTACCTTGTTTCAAGATTGCATTCATGCCATGAAACAATGTGAGCAATGTCAGCTTTATGCCAATAAATCCTGAGTACCCTCTACTCTTCTTCATCTAGTCATCACTGCCGACCCTTTTTGTAAATGGGGCATCGACTTCATGACTTGTAATCCCCCCTCCAACAATGGTCACAAATACATTATTTCCGTAGTCGATTACTTCACCAAATGGGTAGAAGCTATGCCCAGCTTCAACAACATCGTTGACACTGCAGTGCATTTTTTCTTTAACCACATCATATCTCGCTTTGGAGTACCACTCCAACTCATTTTCTATCATGAGAAACACTTCGAGAATGAGATCTTCGTCGAACTCTCATCTTAGTTAGGATTCTCTCATGAGTTTGCGCCACCATATTACCCTCAGTCTAATAGATAGGTCAAAGTAGTTAACAAGGTCCTCAAGACCATATTACAGCGCACGGTTAATAAACATAAGACCAATTGGCATCACATGTTATTTTCCGCGCTATGGGCTTACTGGACAGCTATGAAAACAACTACTAGGTTCACACCATTTCATCTAGTCCATGGGGTTGAGGCCACTCTTCCTATCGAGTGTAAAATTTCCACCCTACGCACCGCAATTGAGCTATTACCCAACATTGTTCCAATGGAGTAGTGCTTGCTGAACTTAGAGTCTCTGGATGAAGATTGTCGATCTTCATTACAGAACAATGAGGCAGCTAAAAAATGATCAAAAGCTACCTTTGATCACCATGTCAACCTTCACTCCTTTCGCGAAGGTGACCTAGTCCTGGCCTATGATATTGCTCATGATACCTTTGGCCATGGAAATTTTGAGTCACTCTGGCATGGTCCATACATTATCCAACATTGCCTTACCAAAGGCGCATACATCCTAGCCTCTCCCAAATGCCTCTCTCTCAAAGAACCCATCAACGGGTTATACTTAAAGAAATTTTACGCTTAAACATAGTCATTCTACTTTAGGTTCTTTCTTTTATAGTGTTTTTAATCTTTTTTCTATCCTTCACGTCTAAACTATCATTTGTGCTATTGACAAATGCTTCCTCCACCGGCCTACCACATTGGTTATGCCGACGGCACCAGCCGTTGGAAACAAAATCTTGCTTCGGCCGCTTGGGCTCTCTACACCCCCTCCCATGAAATGCTCCATTCGAGCAGCATATGTTTGGGTTTAGCGACCAACAACCAAGCTGAATACATTAACAACATTGGCCTCCTGGCCAATGCCCAACATCATCGTATTCGTCACCTTAGCATCTTTCTCGACTCTCAACTAGTCGTTCTCCAGCTCAACAATGTGTACTGCATACGCGATCCTTTCCTCTTTTGCAAATACCTGCAGGTTAGACTTTTATCTCAACATTTTGATTCCATTACATTTACACATATTCCAAGACAATTGAATCAAATTACAAATAACCTAGCTAATATTGTGTTAGACTGGCATATCTCACATCAAGCTACCACTACACATACATAAACATATCAACAACCTGTCATAGCATATATAGATTAGAAATCATCAATATATTAACAAAACACATGTAAACACCACATAGATCTCAAAATGTATACTCATGTATATATCGAAAGGTCCACAGTTCCATCCAAATGTTTACATACAAAAATACAAGTATCCACAGGCTAGTGAAACACCTCGGTAGAAAATGGGCTCATCGACCTATATACAAAATATACATCAATACATAGAGCACCACTCGCGATGCCTCTAGAGCACCACCGCCTGCCCCTCCCTCAAGTAGTGGCATCCGACCACCACCTTCTCCTCCCTCAGGTGGTGGTGGTCCACCCCCTACCGGTCCCTCCTGCCCTGGCGGTAGTCGTCCGATCATCGTAGCACCAACTATTGTTGTCTGTCGTACTATCGCCCACCATGGCGGTGGAATCCCCACACACTGCTCCAAGATACCCTCATCCTGGATGCAAGACCACATGCCCTCAGGCACGTCCTATAACACCGCCTCTAGGTGACGGCGTATGTCCTCAAAATCTACTCTGACAGCCACCGGAGGAGCATGTAATGGCCCAGCACCAGGGTCATCAAATTGGTGTCTCCTTGCTGCCCTCTCTAGATTAGCTGGTCATGCCGCGGTGTCCTCACATTGACGTCTCTCTCCCCATGGTAGTCTCTCTGGATCTTGACGAGTCGATGCTCTCTACAACTCCACCTCACGCCTGTGAGGTGCCACATCTTCACATACAAACAAAGTAATATATAGTATCAACATCTATATTATATACATATGTCATGCTATCTCAAAAAACAAAAAACATATATATCAACATCATCAACATACCTCGGCATTCAAACACCTCCCTTGGAGGTAGCACCATGTCCGGATCCTCCCGGAAGTCAACCCTGGTATAGGGGTACCGCAATATTACCTGTGGCATCTTCCACCATAACTGCACCGACTCCACAGTAAAGAAGTGGACACCCTCACCACCACCATGGTGAAGCAAAACAGTTAACCATCGCCTTAGTCACGGCTCCCGGGCCCCAGGCGCACCCAATAAAATACTAGGGCGCAACATCGACACCCTCTCTAGAAACCATGCCACCAAGATGGACCCAAAGGAAAACTCTCCAGTATCCATGGACCGACAGTGGTCCAACTACCCTACCATCATGGCATGTAGCATAATCCCCCAAGCAAAGTGCTCACCGGCCAACACTCTCTCCATCACTATCAACTAGCCACCACTGATTCGCTACATCACCAACGACCCATAAAATCTCACAATCATCGTTGCTATACATCGATGCGCTAGGGAATCCATCACCCCAATGCTCATGACAGTGCCAGACATAAAGTTCAGCCTTGAACAATATCTTTGGCCAACCGTCACTAGCGGCATATCCCTCGGTAGCACTGGCTCCGCCAGTAGGGGCATTCCTCGAAATGGGAGCCCAATAAAAAAATATACATCCTCAATCATAGTGAAGACAATCTGCTCTCCTCACACTATGAAGCAATGGAGGTCCAAACTCCACATCCAGATAAGAAACTGTAGGAGATACTCCTGCGCCTGTATCAATGGGCACTCAAAGAACTTTAGCAGCCCATAGGCTGCCAAAGTTGCATGTACACCTGGATCCTTAATAGCCACGACGTCTCGCAGGTGGGACCAATCCCACTCTTTCTAGCCAATCGACATCGTGCACAAAGCTCACCTGCAACCACATAACACAGTCCTAAGTCAGCTACATGGACCATCCACAACATCAAAAAAAATAAGTTTTAAACCCATCAACCTTGCCTCAAAGG
The DNA here is from genome assembly GCA_009831015.1 of Picea engelmannii. NCBI lineage: Eukaryota > Viridiplantae > Streptophyta > Pinopsida > Pinales > Pinaceae > Picea > Picea engelmannii. The sequence continues at coordinate 307,928 of ML799747.1, forward strand.
CATGGCTGTTTAACCCACAGGCGTGCACACGTGCGTGCATGTTCACTTCACAAACGTGCACCTATGCACATATATTCACTACACAGGCACACACTCAAGTGTGCTTTTCCATCCTTATGGCATGTATACATGCACACCTTCTTAATTTACAGGCCTGCTCTAAAGCGTGCCTATCCAAAGCACAACCACGCACACATGCGCAACTGTGTAGCTGACAGGCGCACATATAGTGCCTGACCTTTACCCTCTTACCAACACCCCCATGTGCATATATCTGGTGGGTAGGCTCATACGTGTTTGTTCCTACTGTTGGATAGCCTGTGCATGTGGGGCCCACACCCATAAAAACTCTCTGTATGGCCCTCCGTACAACCCCTGCCCAAAAAATAAAACCCTAATTCTATGCAGGATTATCAGACCACTAACCTAAATCTCACTGGTCCTCGATTGGATGCCTCGTCCTCCTAGAATCTCCAAATCTCCTCTGAATACTTCTCTTCCAGTGACTATAGCAGCAAGTACAAATGAGGTGGCAATGTGGGCGCTACCACTATATATAGGCCTTTTTGTCAAACTTCCACTCACCATTCCAGGAGCTCCGGGCATCCATTTCTCGATCCATCTTTAGTGATGGGATATGCATCCCATCATATACATCATGATAGTCCCTGGGCCTCTTTTCATCTTGAGCCCCCAGGACACCATTTTTCATACTATGATCTGATATGCATGCGCATATTCAAAATTATCAAATACATGTTCATATATTCGATTCTCTTCAGATATTGTTCATGTCGGGTATTTGGTTTTCATGTGTGCAGGTACTTGGTCATCATACATCAACACAACCCCTTCAGGTATACTCATCACTAGCGTGTAGTCATTGCCTTTGAATCTCACTTACATTTCTAGTCACACCCTTTGACATTCGCCTCTAGGATCCCCATTTCTGGCTCTGCAGTACCAACACCTCCATTTTCATATTCGGTACTGTCGCTCAGTATCACTCTTACCCACATGAGTTTTCCCATTCATAGCACCCTTTTGCGCTTTTGACACTCATGTTGTTTTTCAACAACCCTTTAGGGAAGGGAGTCCCGATAGTCTTACATCATGTCGTGAATTGGCCACATAATCCTCCTCATTTTTCTAGCTTTCCCAATGGACTCCTAGATTATCTCTTCACAGTTTTATTTTTGGACTGCACCTCCATAGTATCATGAACCCTCCATTTCATCCACAATCCATTTTCCCATCTGCAAATTTCCCTTCATTTCACCTACCTCATACAGAAACCCACCCATGGGGCCCCCACCCTTCATCAGTTCTCCGAGAAAATTATGCCCTACCCAGGCCAACCATATCACATTGGGGCACCCATTTTTGTATTTGTACACTTATCCCATATTATTCTTTATTTATTGTACAAATGCCTTTGTTTCCAGTAGTTATATTACCTTTTTTGTCGTCACCTTTGGCGACCTTCTTCCCTTTTTTTGGCCAAATGCAACCCATGTCACCCTTGGTTGGGGCACTACTTATCATCCACCCTTGATGACATCGTCCATATCTTTAGAGTACCCCATAGGCCACTTACCTCTACCCTTTGATTTTGTTCACCTTCTCTCACATTTGGCAAAACTTATCCCCTGTTTGTTGTCCCCCTGACACTCTACCTCGTTGAACGGTTGTGGCCACTTTTATCTCAAATACACTCCAACCATGGGAAATCTTGAGTCTTCCTACATCTTAACTTCATCCATGTACCTCCTCCACTTCCTAACCTCACCTAGTAGATTTCACAAAGCCATTTTCTTATGGGATTCACATCCCCCTTTTTTTCGACATCAACACAGTTTTCCAGAAGTGCAACAGTATATTGATTCTCATTACCCATCCAATGAGAGATCTCGGATGACACAGGGAGAAACACAATTCCTCCCTGCTATCATTGACCCCCATAACATTCGATGTCAACACTTTCTCATGTTACGGTGGGTCTTACTTTGCAACTATTGCAGTTCGTTCTTTTACTTGCCGAAGGCCTATGAACTTGGCTGGGCTATCAATGCCCACAGAATCCATGATTCTTCTTACAACTGTCACTTCCTACTATTCAGAGTATGTTCATCCGCAAAATTGTCTTCTACCTTTATCACGACCACCCCTAAGGGCGCTCTAGTTGTCTACACCAACACTTCATTCCTCCTTTTTGAGTTAGATGACACGATCATGGGGCATGCCCGCCTTGTTTGTACATAGTTTCCTTTTTTACACACCTCATGGAAAGTTAGGTTCTATCGGTTCCTTTTTCCCTCCAACAGATCACTCTAGACAATCCCATTATTTCTCTCTCTTACAACAACACTCTCATTAGAAGAAACATTGATGAATTTCGGCTATACGTATGCTCCTAACCTCATCCATCAAGGGGCATCTGTTATCACTGAAATTTCATCAGCAAATGGTTACTAGAATTCAACATCGTCAAACAGTTATGAATTCATCCATGGACCTGAATTAACACAAAAGCATTCATAAAGGGTCAAAAACTATACAAAATAGTGAAAAATTGAAGGGTGCTATGATGACACTGGGCACGCGTGCACATGCGCGAAACAAAAATGCAAGATTCACGCACATGTGCATGATGCACGATTGTTATCACAAAAATCCACGCACCTGAGAAACGACGCATTTATGAGATTGGTCGGCCTCCCACCCACTTTTGGTTCATCTCCCAAGTCGATTTGACACTCAAATCTGGACTAGATTCGACTGGATGGCTGGTCAAAGACCAAGAAATGCCCTAATTAGCCTCTTTACACACTACAAACTAGTTGAACAATAGCTCAAAGGAATGCTATAAAAAGGCCATGGATACACTTCATTTTTCAAGGAATTCAAAGCAAAGTTATGCTTCCATTATTCTCTTGAGGAATCTTCTATCCTTGCCAAGAGTATACTTCCATCATTGCATTGGGCAATCCATCTCACCCCTTGAGTGGATTAGCAAAGAATTCTTTCACCATTTCCATTTTCTTTTTCAAAGTTGTAAGAAGAGATTACTTGTGGGGGTCCAAGAGCCCTCTCTTGGAGGAAGAAGGGACTCATAGTCCCCTTGATTCTCGGTGTTTTTTTTCACTAATATCATCCTTATCATTGGTGACATGGGTCTCATTGTTCTTTTTGTCTCTATGTCCCTATGCTTATAAATTTAGTTGCTATTTCATTTCTTAGTTTAATTCTTAGTTGTTGTTTTATATTTCTTTTTCTAACCCTTTTCCTTGTAGCTATCCTGCTCAGCAAACCCAACTGAGCTTGCAAGCACCTCTATTTTTCTCACTAAGGTGACGAAAGAGGTGTAACACTGATGAAGCATAAGTTCCTCACATATTTAGATGCAAAGTGAAGGATGTTCATTTAATCAGGATCTTAGATCGATGACTTGATCTATCTATAGTGCTACTCTTCTAGCCTATCTTTTCCTTCCACTTAGAATGATCCAACGGTTGATGGAAGTTCACATGAATGATATCTCATATCTTACCTTTCTTATGATCCTATCCTTCCACTTGAAAATGATCTGACGGCTTGACGAGAACTCGGGTTTGATCTGACGGTTGAATGGTATTTAGATATTCGAACTCACAACCTCTTTACCTTTATTATCCTACCCTTCCACTCAAAAGTGATCTAATGGTTGTGAATATTCTTGAAGCATATTCACGATCAAGAATGATTGTGAAACCACAATTTGTGATTGTTTTAACTCATCACCCAACTTCGTAATGGGAAGATGTGCGCTATTGGAGATTCAACCATAATCGTTGATCTTCGAGGCTAAAATATCAGACGGTCCTGACTAATTGTGGGATTGGAACAAGCACAATGTTTAATTCTCCTTTCAATCTCTCCAATTCATCCCTGTCGTAGATTTGGCGATTGTGCATCCAACGATCATGATTTAATCAGACTTAAAATCATTTTTTTTTTATCAACCGCAGTCGTATATATTTGAAGCTATGAGATCTGATGATCTAGATAGATTGCAAAATTGTAACTGGTGAATAGTTTAATTCTGCTTTATCTCTCTGCAGTTCATCCCTACCATTGATCTGGCTTACAAGTTGATAGTCATGATCCTCCAATGATCCTCAAGACAATGGTCACTCATATGACCATTGTCTGTTACATGAGACGATCAACACCATCAATTTCCTTGAATGGATGGTTTCTGAGACTTCTCACCTTTTCCTATGCAATGGTCGACTTCTCAATATTTCCATAGATCCCGACAATACTTATGAAATGTTCTTCTTCCTTCTGATATTTGATATTCATTCACTAACCCTCCCAAGATTTTATCATAGGAACATTGTTTATCCTATCTTGATCAACAATAATCATGAATTTCTTCATCCTATCTCTACATTTGCTAATGTACTATGTTTTCCCTTCTGAGCTTTTGGTCTTCATACTTTCTGCTCTTCCTGTTCGCTCCGCCTTATGAGATTATGATTTTTATCTTTGCATATTGTTTGAAATCTTCTGCTAACTGATATACTTGTTGACATCAATGACAATCTCATTTGTGGTAATTCGTCATTAACAACAGATCATCACATCAACTATTGACATCAATGACAATATATCCAATAGAATCAATTGTGTAAAGACTTATGGAGTTACAAGAACTCGAGGAGACTAGGTTTTTAGTAGACTTCCATCAATCGATTGAAAACACAAGGAAAAAATCTTGGCATGGATAGCACATTAAAACTAAAGTATTTGAGCAAGGGGACTAGGTTCTACTCTATGGAAGTCGGTACTAGAAGCATCCTGGGAAGTTTCCCTTGCATTGGTTGGGACCATTTATAGTTGTGGATGTCTGACCCTCAGGAGCAATCAAACTTTCACAATTCGATAGTATGCTATGACCAGGATGGGTGAATGACACTCGCCTGAAACCCTATATGTCTCAAAAATGAGGTAAAAGGACTGTTTCTCTAGTTCGAAGGAGCATGTATAATAGTTAGATTTGAGTTTTTTGTAATTTTTGTAAATTCAATTAATAAAGTCGATGTGCATAGTGTTGCGCCATGACACATAGTTCATGTTCCTGTTTAAGTGTTGTTTGATGTAGAACTTTTTACTCAACAATGTAGGACCAAAGAAGGAAAGAACTCATTTATGATAATCGTTAATATGATGGGGACCCCTTTGTGGTCAGAGGGAGGACAAATCCAAATGAAATCTAAGTCCATGTGCCACACGCAACCAGTCCAGACACAATATTTATTTCTATTACGGTACCCTGTCTGAATCAATTTAAGACATAAAGATGCGATACACAAAGATGCCATCAGTATTCACACCAGGACTCCCACCCATCAATCGGAAAGGTCTGAAATCGACCATGTCCCTGTCCAACTTGCATAGTAAATGCCAGAATCAATCAATAGGATTTACCTCGCTAACCCATCATGTTGTAGAAATCAGATCCAAGTTGTGTCCATAGGGTCATGATGAAAAATAGTTATTGCCAAACTTGCTAGGTAATCTTGAGTATAAGGCTCTAACAACTCATCGTAGAATGCATTGTTTTCAAAGAACTTAGCAATTTTTGAATTTTGTAGAGAGAGAAAGCCTGTGTAGTTGTGAAACCCTTAGTTTTGATCCCCAATCATTAGTTCACCATAAAATTTGTTGATAACTCAGACGCTACAATGCTAAGAGATACAGGAAGCTGAAGCACCATGTCCAAATACGCAGTACCATATGAGCCCTGCGACCCCTGAGTCAAGGTCATAGGTGGTCTAAATGGGAAGGTGGAGTAGGTCAATATCCTTGAACTTGATTTAAGAGACCAATTCTTGTTCCCCCAGATGAACATAGATGTATCATGGACTATCACTCCATATGAGTTAGGAGATATGCAATTCATGTCGAATCTTGAATTCATCAACATATTTAACTCAACCATCATGATCCTGAGAGACTTATGAGTGTTCGGTACCACTGGTGAAGTTGCATAGTGCACCAAGTTCCTGATCAACAAGGTGCATGACATAAGTCTTTGATTGGATAGGTGGTATCCAATCCATGTCGAGGACATACATCATCTCACTATACTATCCCTCGAAGACGAGGATGTGTCGAAGGGATTCTAGGGTCCCAACAAGCATGGAAAAAAGAAAGGGGAGCCCAACCTCTATGAAAGGTTCCACACACATAGGGTGGGTGCACAACCAAAATTGACCCCATAATAGCAGAGACAGTCAGGACTGGCTATTACATCATAGCAAGCAAGGTTATGAGGTCATATTACAAGGGAGAATGCACGTTGGATGCATTTTCAGTGGCCAACTTCTACACCAATGGCGTTATTTTAAACTGGTGTAGTTACCTATTGGAGGAAAAGCTCGTGGCTTTCAAGGAAGCCTAGGAGAAGAGAGGCACCTTCACATATGGCTACCTGTTGGTGGTGTTTGTGATGTTCAAATGGACACCACCCGCTGGAAGACCATTGGCACTAGCATACAAGGGGTGCCTAGAAAATATGTTTGAGCCATGGCACTCCAAGGTGGACTCTAAGAACAAAGAATTCAACAACTCAACATTCTCCAAGTGGTACAATGGACTGATCGATGCAAGTAAGAGTTTGTGCATTCCGTAGGAGCTCCTCAAGTGTAACACGAGGAACATTGCCTTCACCATGAACCAACATCATAAGTTTGTATGGACGAGGCATGATAACATGACATACTTCTACTCAAGAATGTTGTCATTCTACCTGAACAAGGAGGCCTTCGAAAAAGAGGTAATGTCATGGATGGAATTTAAACACAACCCGTGCAAGTCGGGGATGCACTATATCTTGCCTGCAGAACTACTGAAGAAAAAAGGAAAAGAGGTAGGGATAGGATCAAGCTCAGGACCAAAGGCCCAGAAGAAGGAAGCTCAGGCATAGTCTGAATCTGAGGAGGAAGACGAGAAAAAACCATTGGAGCATAAGAAAATAAAATTGTTGGTCTTCCCACAACTGTTGGATAAAGCCATGTTGACAGGTAAGGATTTCAATGAGATCTTGAGTGTTGCGTTCATCACAGAACCAATGGAAAAGAAGCTCAAAACTGGGGTCTCGTCGAGTAAATTCTTAAACCCCCAACCCATTTCATCTTCTATCCCACACACTTTCTTAGCAGTCAGAGAAACCCCTGTCATCCATATTCAGGATGACCCTGAGCCTATCACCCCTCCATCCACCATCATCACTGAACACCCTCCATCACCACCAGAACCCTAGTCCTCACCCCTAGAAACCACCATTCCACCCTAAACCATAGATCTAGAGCCGATGCAGCTTTATCCCCCAAAGAAAGCTGAGAGATAACTCCAAGAAAAAACCCAGGAGTTGCGTAAGCCGAGACCAAAAGTTACTAGTCCAAAACCTGAAGTACCAGAGTAGAGCCTGCAGCTAAGTAGTCTAAACTTGGACACCCAGAACTAGCAAATTGTGCCTTTTTTGCTAGAAAAGGAAACCCAAATGGTGGAGGAGCCACAAGCTCAAAGTACCCATCACATCCCCTCAACGAACAAGTTTGAGGGTGGCTAGGGAAGCGCAACACAGGGAGCCCACACAAGAAAAGGGGAGGAGATACCATAGGTCCAGAAGGAACCTAAATCAACTTCTGGGTAGAGCACAGCATTTGTACAAGAACATATGGAGCTAGTTCTCCAGAACCCTCAACAGTGTGCAGAGTTGTTGCAACTCTTCCTGGCCAAAACATAGGTTCTAACACTCTTACCTTTAGCATTAAAAATTAGGCTTACATCAGGACCATCAATAGGGGAGGAGGAGGTAGAGAATCACTCAAAGAATTCAACAGCCAATGGACTTCCACTGTAGACTCGAGCACCCAGAGATGTAACCCCTTCATTTACTGACCTAGCACAGTGGCCAACAACACACTTGGTAGGAATGATTAGAGCATCCACTGATCCACTAGAGAAGAGGCTCCATCGGGCCGAGAGGTCTTCCAATTAAGAAAGGGAGGAAGTGCGCCTTGCACAAGCATGCAAGACAAAAGAATCACATGCAAAGATCCAGGTCAAGTGCAGATTGGAAAGAGTGCAGGAAAGGATTTATGAAGCCTAGATGAAAATTCAAAAGGTCACATCCCAACTTCTCGAAGTGAGGGGTGCAGGAAAGTTGGAGCATCATATTGAGATACTCCAAGGAGCATGGTCACAACTGGCCATTTTCACTGAGCATCTAGAAGTACAGTTATGGAAGACTTAGCAAGAATCATAGCAGCAACCTCAGAAGTTGTAGGAGAAGATGGAAAAGGTAGTGCTAGAAGGAATCAATTCCCAAGCAACACTACATAAATGCACAACTGAGTGCACAAGGATTTTTAGGGAATTCAACAATTGGATGAGAATCATCTATAGATGCAACCAAACCTTGGAGGATATGCACACTAGAATCTAGGTGTTGAATGAATAAGTTGTAGCCACGATGGATATGTTGGAGAAATAATAGAAGTTCGATGAGATCCAACAAGCATACAATGAACTGAATTCCCTATTTGAGGTGTAATCCATAGAAAATAAGGAGCTATGTGACTTCCAACCTATCATTCAGACAATGTACATGAATATGCATCAATTTTATGCAACAACATATTCTCAGTGGAACTCGTTGGTCACATCCAATCCCAAGGTATGTATTACAGACGCAACCCAAAAATTCATAGCCGAGGCATCACTCCTTGTCAGGAAGTGGTGAGATAAAGTTGGAATCTTTCAAGGAGTGAGGAAGCGGGCCTTGGAGTTGGGCCCTTCATTTGAAGAGGTAAAAGAAGAGGAAGAAAAAAAAAAGAGAAAAAGAAAGAGGAAAAGGAGGACAAGGGGAAACAACAATTGCTCCTAGAAGCTATGAAAGAGTCGAGTACTTGACTCGAGGGCGAGTCAAGATTTATGGTCAGACCCTATTGGGCCCTTCATTTTTGGGACAAGGAGATGTGCAAGTTTTGTCCTAGTACACATTGTGCAAGCTTCAGAAGAAGTTGGACAAAAGAGCAAGGAGAAGCAACATAAATCAGTTGTGAAAACCCCAACGCAACACTAGCAAAGAAAAAGAGGTTGCAACAGAACAAGAAATCATGCACGACAAGACAAAAGACACAACCTACCTTATATATAGGGATAAATATGATTTTAAAAGGGTTCAGTTGAATTGTGATTGTGTTATTTTAGCACCAGAAGTCACTCCTGGATTGTGAAAGGAGTAAGCATGATACCCATCAACTTATATGTCACAGTTTGTTTATAAAGGGTGATCGAAAGAGAACATACTCAAAACAATGTCATTTTAACTCAGAATCCTGGACCGGGCTATGCATGAATAGGTAAGGTCTTAAATTAAACTTCAGATAGTAAGTTGTAGTAAGGGTGAGTAGTAGGAAGACTTCGGTGAGAAAATGTAAAGGTCCACTATAGGCATCAAGCTTCCAGCAGCCCGAAGAGGAAGAACTTAAACACAAGAGCTTCTTGTATTCAAATTATGAGAATACTAAAAGAAATCATAAAATCATTACCATAAAACATTTATCATAACACAGTCACAATGATTCATGTGAATCATTCAATCATGAACTCTTTCAGTATTATATGGAAACAAGATGGAATAGGAAAGTTGACTGTCATTAAACAAGAAATTTTACATACATACACATAACCAGGGAAACTAGTGCTTCATTAAAACTTTACAATAGGGAGCATAACTCTACCATAGATATCCACAAAAATGGAAAAAGTGCCTACATATACTCAGACTGGATCGTACTGTCTGAAGCTAATCATGTCATGCATTCAAGGCTTTACATTGATGAGCTTCTTTGTTAGGATGAACATGCATGTGTTGGGCAGACTGCCCATGCAATCGTCTGTCAGATGTGATATTTTTTACGATGGACTAATAGCCTGCCTCTATGCTTGTCCCTTCCTGGCCTTTTATTTATGGAAGGAGATGACATTCAACCATCATCAACTACCTTAATAAATTCTTTCTCAGGATCAGGTAAGGCCCAATCAATTTTGCATTTGGAAAATGTGGTAACCTTTCCTTGGCCACTACTGCTTCGATGGACTACTACGAGGGGGCCTGGCCTGCAAACATGGATGAGGATCTAATGGGGAGAGAGATGGCACCAACAATGTGAAGGTGAGACTAGGGGTGTTGAGGTGGAAGCACCAGGTGGCAGGGAAACGAGTCTATGACACCAAATGAGAGGTGCCATGGGAATATGGATAGGACACAGTGTAAGTGGCATGGAGAATGGGAGAATAGGTGTCAGGAGATAAGAGATATGAAATAAAAGGGGACATAACACCTGGAGCATGGAGGAAAGGTGTGTGGTAACGAAGGTAGGAGGGGAGTGGGAGATGTGACATGGGTATGAGAGAGGAAAAGTGGAGGGCACATGTCACCTAGAGGTGAGGGCAGTAAGTGGAGGGGGAAACGGTAAGAGGTTTTAAGTGGGGCCCACACAAAATTTCCCATATCGGACCCCCCTCCCTCATTAAAGGCATAATGACAAGGGGGGTCTGGTATGAGACTTTAGTCGTTGATCTGGGTGCTTGAATCCCAGCCATTGAAATTTGCTCGCCCTCATATCGGACCCCACCCCCCATTAAAGGCAGAACGACGAGGGTGGTCCAGAATTAGACCTCATCCGTAGATCTAGGCACACAAATCTTGTCCACCCAGATCCATGCACTTCTTAAACCATATGTGCTAGATCACTAAGACCTAGGAAAAGTGGGTTTTTGACCCATTGCTTGCCCTCTTTTTGTCAAAGGGGTCGCTTCCTAGGAAAAACACCCCCTACATGTTTATGTAATAACATTAGGCTCCATGGGGGATGGCATGCCCATTTCAGGATTCAGTGCCTTGTTGTTTGGATATGGAGTCATTTATTAAGCCAAAAACAAACTGGAAAACAATATTTACAAAAAACCGAAGAGCCACTTATGGCTCAAACAAAATAGTTCTTCAGGAAATGCCTATTCACAAGGCCATTAAAAATTTCTTTGCCCTCCAAATACTACAACTTGTAAGTGTTGTTTAGAAATACTTCA
>ML799747.1:362318-405346 GCA_009831015.1 Picea engelmannii
TATTTTTCCTTTGGCGGGCCCCTCTTTATATGTGGCAACGATCTAATGGCCACAAGCCCCATCATATACTACTATCTGACATACCATCGTCACCTCTGGATGTCACCATCCACCTTTCCCGAAATAGTCACGTCCCATAAATGCTGTCAGTTCTTCCCCCCCATTCACTCGTGGCAAGCCCCCTCACTATGACCTTTACCCCAATCGATAGCCGCCACATCACTCATCTGTATCCCTCAATCACCATCACCTACCATCTCACACAATAAGTGATCTATTGGCCATTTATTACTGGCTGACCTATCCATTAACCAGCTAACCTATCTCCCACACCCAATGGACACTCATTTACTCAAAAATACCCTTTTCCTTCCTATTTTCACCATTTACCAACTCATCACACCAAAGAGAATTACATCATTTTCTCCTCCGTTATAGTTAGTTGCCCCCACCAGCAGCCACCCTGGTAATGTTTTTTTTCTTGCAGGTACTGTTGCAGTAATGGTGCCAAAGTCTAAACAGGCAAAAGGAGAGGAGAATCCATTTCTCCCACCTCCTTTCGACCTTGAAAGGATCCCACTGGTCAACAAAGACCAATTAATCGTGGATAGAAAGTGAGATTTTGATTTCGCAGACCTTCAATCGTGGCTCAAGGAAGTCTTCCTAGATGAGAGTGATGAAATCAGACTCTGGGAGTCCAACTTACCCCTTTACCTCTTCCCTCGGATTCACCCTTTCCCAGAGTTCACCCTCAAGTGCCAAGACCACTATATTCCTGAGCAAAGAGACATCGTCTCCTCATCCGGAGAGATTCGTTTCCTCATCACGCCCGAATCTATTGACCAAATGATGAAAATCCCCCGAGCCGACTCTGCATCACCCTTCGACCTAGAAATTCTTATAGAATTATACCAGAAAATGACCTTCCCCCAAAGAGCTCAAATATTAGAGCTTTTCCTCCACCCATCCGCTAATTTCCCTCCATGAATCCTCCTTATCCTTCTTCCATGTTCTCGACTAAAGGAAACCAGATCATCTCATCCCTTTGTGCCTTGTTAGGATACTATTCAGATCAGTGGGTAGATGAACCCATTCTGGGATTTTTATCCATCTTCTCTACCAATGAGAATCCCACCACCCAGTTTGACTTCATCACATTCTTGGTGAACAATGTTCACGAACAGTTCATGAATTTCTCCACAGAAGGCATGTTCTGATACTCGTCCATATTGGCATACTTGTTTGTCTTCTTCCAAGTAGACAATTTCATTTTTTCCATGCAAAAGATAGATGGAGAGGGTAGACCCCAGGCAGTGACAACATGGACCTCCTTGCTCAAGCATAATTCCACAAAGTTCAGTTTCAAGGAGTTCATTGATCAATTCTACCACCCTATGGTAAGTATTCTTGGCGGCAGGCCTAAGCCTCGGATAAATGATGAAGTTCAGAGGATCCTGCATCACTCGGATAACAAAAAGATAGGGGATAGGTATTTTTACCAGGATTACACCGAGATCAGTGTATACAGGTGCGAGTTAGCACCATATAAGCTGCCCAAGTACCTGCCTATCAGAATTTTTTCTTTGGAATATATAAGGTAGATAATAAATTCCGATGATATCCATTTTGTGTCACTGAAGAAAAAGCAACAACTCAGGATCAAAGGGCAGATTGGCTCCTTCATATACAACAATCTCGATGCTGGGGAAGATCAGATAGTCTACTGAAGGAGATGAAGTTATTCATGAGTTTCCCATGGCATTACGATCCATGTGGGATCATCTTTGAGATGACGGTGAAAAACAAGAACATCCCATATGTTCATGAATCTAGGCCTGAAATTGAGAAATTTGTGAACCAGACAGTATGGGAGCCTAACACATTGGTCAAATTAGAATAGCAGGATCCCCTAGTCATTGTGTCACAAACAACCACGCCACAGGTCCCGAAAGAGAAAATGCCTAGGCAAGATTTATCTCCACCTGTCATGGAGGTATCGTAAGAAGAATTCCAGCTGCATACCAAGAGGCCTAAGACTATTTCAGTTCCTGGCCCGACCAGAGAAAAAGAAGCCCCATCTACTACACTGACCAAGGTTGACAGACCACCCCTTGGTGCAAGCCTCCAGAAGGTCATAACCTCATCATTGCTGAAGAAATCTATAGAGTCTCCATCGACCACCCAACCAGGAAAGGCAGGGCCAAAGCTAAGTATTTTCGAAAAGTACGAGTTGATCAAGAAAATAAACTAGACCCTGACCAACAACACTTGCGCCTAGTTTTGGAAGAAGACGTTGACTGCAGAACATAGGCTATTGTCGACATTCAACACCGAGAAGGGCAGAATGCATATGGCATTCCTCTAGGCACAGGTGCCAGATCCAAAGGTGATCACTGATTACAAAAGAGCCACCTTCGAATTCCAGACGAAGGATGTACATCCGACCGATCAGATGGATCTGCACAAGCAGACAGGGGAAATGGTCTTTTACATGCTAGAGGATGCTTCCACTTCTGCATCCAAACTGCAAGTGTCCCTGAACAATTTTCAAACACAATTGAAGTTAGAGAAGATATCGTCCTTTTCCAAGGACAACAGAATCAAGACTTTGGAGGAACTGGTCCTCAAGATCGGTTACAATCCTTTGAACGTGAAAGTAGTTGAGGAGATGATTAAGAAGAAGAATGATGACATAGCCTCCTTGAGGAAACAATTGAAGCTCCTTCCCACATAGGATTCGCAGGTGAAGGAAATAACAGAGAAAGAAGGAGAGAAAGATGAAATTCTCAAGCTGCTCATGGAGAAGAATGCACAACTTAAGGAAATGGAAGATGAAATGGTGAAACTGGTGAAAGAGAAAGAACCACTGAAGTGAATGGAAGTCATTCCATTGAATTCCATTCCAATTTTGGGAGTGAGCACAACATCAGTGACATAAGTCCCATCTGCTACTCCATTGACCTCCCTGGAAAAGACAATTGACCTGGCTAAGTCTATGGAAAAGATGAACCTGCAGGAAACAGAGATCAACGGGCTCAAAAAGAAGATTGAGAACCTTCAGGAACTCAAATCTTCCTTTCAGACCAGCCTCTCCAAGGGAAAGAAGGTGATAGATCAGCTCAAGAAAGAGTTACAACAGCTCCGGAAGCAAACAAGGGCAGGAAAGACTTTGGCCGACGTTAAAGAAAGTGTATGGACAGACATCACCAAGTCCATGAACGGGATATGGCCCATGATACAGATCATGTTTGAGCAGAATGAATTGGTGCAGAGAGGCAAACAGGCCATCGAGAAGATCAGATCAGAATTGGGAGAGATGCCAACATAGGCGAATGAGATCATCAAGTTCCTAAATTCTAAGACCATGGCTGGAAGAGCTAAAAATTGAAGATGGAACAGAGACCATCCTTGAGGTCAAAAGAGTTTTGACCAAGAGAGGATTAATGCTTCAATTGGAAGAAAAGGTTCAGGCCATGGACCTAGGGGTACAAATATTCTTTAGTAAGATTGAGGCTCTACAGAAGAAAGGTCTTCCTGGTCTGAAGGTAATCAATGATAAATTGATGACACTCCCAAACTACAAGAAGATATTGGCCGATGTGGCTAAGGACAGTTCAAAGTTTGCAGGAATTCAAGGGATCATCACTGGAAAGGAATTTCTAGATTCTCTTCAGTGGGACATCAGTATCCAACATGAGATTCAATATATCTTCCTCACCAATCCTACCTTCGCCAAGTACACATAAATGGATGAAGTGTATCGAAGGCTACTCAAACTCAACATGCCCAGTCATCTTCAATGGGAGGAACTCTGTGATCTGATCGATTAGCAGATAAGCTGTCCCAATCCAGTCATTTGTCCAGTCAGATGAGGTCATGCAAAGGCTTCATCAACGACCCACCCAGAAATCAACATGCAGTTACACCACATCATCAAGCATTTCCTAGATTTATGCAATTTGTTAAGTTAGTTAGGCTAAAAATAGATTTAGCACGTCCTGGTCATTAATGACAGGATCGTTTGTAATTTGAGTTGTAAATACTTCATCTTTCGAAGTATTGGGGGTTGTTGATCTTCACACCCTGAAGCTATCAGATAGTAATATTTTTGAAGAGATCTTAAATTAATACAAAGAGGCACTTTTACAGGATTCTTGCATGTATTCACTGGTGATGTTTTTCTCTCTAAGTTGAATGTTATTCTCTTTTTGTTATCATACTGTTTTCTAAATCTAATCTTTAGAAGTAACGAATGTTGCAGGATTTATCTCGTATACGTTGTTTTCGACTCGAAATATTTTAGTGTTTATCTTCTGTTGTTTTCAATAAAGAAATTCTTAACTGCTTCTTTGTTAAAATTATCTATCTCATATTTTCTGCTATTCATCATTTATGCTACTAAAGAATTCAGTGATTATATTATCTCGCCCTATGAAATTTTTCCTTTGCGTTTCTGGTTCGGATTTCATATTTTGTTTAAAACAAAGACCCCATAGCCCAATGGATGTGTAGACTGTCTCAACCAACTCGACAAACACTACAACGACAAAAGAAGATCTGTTTATTTACCTAGCCTAATATTTAAAATTTGAAACATAGATAAATCATATAGAGAGATCCCTCTCTGAAGTTGGAAGGGCTAGATCCCAGCTTCAAAAGCAGTTGGATTAAGTTACCTTAGTAGATTTCTTCTGCTGTTAACCTCTAGGAAATTTACCAAGTTCTAATAGTAAGCGAAGGAAACCATGGGCGCAAATGGCGTAGTCAGGGACAAATCACCGTAGAAAGTTAGCCTTGCCTTGGAGACTCTGTAGTTGCCGTAAATTCTGGGGAGGTGGAATTTTGGTGATAGCTTGGAATTTGAGGGTGTCCATGGTAATACATCTTTGGGAAATGATGAAACTGAGGAGGCACCCTGCGGTGACATAGAAAACACACTTGAGAGGATTCAAGCTGATGTTGTACTAACTACACCGTTGGAGGATGATTCATAAATCATCAAGATGTTGGGTGCATTTCTTGGATCGAGTTGTGAGATTGTCCAAGTATGAGAGGATGATATGAGCCATATCGTGAAATATGTATGTCATAGCCCATTGGAAAGTTGTGTTAGCATTCTTTAAGCCAACAGGCATGAAACGATATGCAAAAGTCCCCCAAGGAGTAGTGAATGTGGTTTCATATTGATTGGCTGGGGGAATTTGAATTTGATTATAACCAGAGAACCTGCCCATGAAGGAGAGAGCCTCATGGCCTGTGCAGTCGTCGATAATTTGATTGATGAAAAACATTGGAAGGTTTTCTTTGGGACATGCGTGATTGAGATCGCAAAATTCCATGCAGACGTGGAAGGTGCCCTATTTTTTGTTAATGGGTACAGGGTTGGAAACCCATGATGTATAGGCGATGGGGTAAATGAACCTGACAACACGTAATTTGTCAATTTCGGCTTTGATGGCCGCTGCTTTGGATGGGTGTAGTGGTCATTGTTTTTGACGAACTGGTGTAATGTCGGGCCAGGTGTCGATGCGATGTTCGATGATAGAGGGATTGAGGCCAGGCATTTCCGTGTATGACCAGGGAAAAATATCCCGATATTCCTGGAAGAGGGATTTATAGGTGGGGATTTCTTGAGGAGTGCAAGAAGCTCCAATGGTGATTTCCTCGATGACGCCATTTTTGATGGAAATGTCAATTTTAATGGTTGGGGAAATGTTGGTCATGTTACCTTCTTCAAAAGCATCAGGAGAAGGAATGGGATTTTTGAACCAGTCGATAGTCCCTGATGGGATAAAATCCTTGGTTTCGACCACATAGATGGGGTGTTGGTTAGGAAGTGTGGAGGCTTCCTATGGAAATAAGAGTGCACGGTGGTGTAGCGCATCCCAGGGGTAGTCTGAGTTGTTTAACTCTTCGAGTATTTCCTCATCATAGTGGAAGTGACGAGAATACAAGGGGTCATGAAGAGTGATATCGGTGATTGTGGTCATGTGGCTACCCCCTGGTGATGAAGAAGTAGGGGGGACAACATAAGGAGATGGTGATGGTTTGATCAACATAAACCAGATATTGAAGTACTGAGGAGTACCCATGGTAGTTGGGTGTAAAATGTCCGTACGGGAATGAGCAGGAGAGTTGGGGGGGTTGGGGGGTGAATTCTCAGATAAGTCATCTAAGAACCATGGAGGCCTTAGAAGGGCCTCAGGTTTGGGAGAAATGACATGAAGAGCCTCTAGTGACGAGGTAAGGTCAACTATTGACTCTCTAGGTCATTGAAGTAGGGTCAATTGGCGTTGCCTGTATTCAATGATCATAGGACATTGGTATGTAAAATGATCTAATGATTTACATAGAGAGAAAGGTCATCTCATACATTCATTGACTGAAGTTGTGACATAACGGATGTTGGTGATTGTTGATAAGGATGACGTAGCTGGACTGGGGTTGTTCTGGAAGCTTTGGCATACTATGGCTAATGTCTGTCGAAATCATGACAGTGTTGGGCAATGGTGGGTATAATGGCCATATTCTAAACATATAGAGCAAGAAAATTTGGTTCGCAACCCTTTACTACTGGAATGGGAGGTGGTATTGGTAGTATTGGCTATATTGGCAAGTGTTGGGGGAGTTTGATTGAGTGGAATCAAATTCTGTAAATCGGGTAGAGATGGGCAGTTGTTGATTTGGTGTCCATCTTTCTCACATAGTGCACAAGGAGGTTGGATGCGCAGAGGAAGTGGAGTTGTGGGATCCTTCTTCTTTCTCCTTCCCCCAGCTATGGCAGGGGGGTTAATGAGTGGGGGTGTAGAGGGTATAGTGGGAGTAAGTATGGGAATTGTCATGGGGATTCCTTCTATTTGGGGGAGAAGGGATGGTCGAGAAACCATCTCTGGTGGATGTAAATACCAAACTAGAATTGCTAACACCATATTAGGTAGGGTAAGCATTGCGGATACCTAGAAATCTTCTATGCCCGGTGGAGGGTAAAAGAAGGGGATTTGGGTGATGGCTTGGGGAACTGTCTCCCAAACTAGGATATGTCCTTAGGGAGAGGTGAAATCATGGACTGGTGGGGTTGAGAAGTTCACAAGAGGCTCTTGAGGGGGGATTTATGTGACTAGTGGGACATCAGATATGATAGAAGCCTCTATAGGAGGAAGGATATCTTTTGTGTGAGTTCAGTTAGATGATACAATGCATACTTGATTGGAAGGATGAAGGAGCGATGGTGCTCCATGGTAAGTTCCTAACAATGATGGATCTTTGAAAATTCTAGGACCCATCTCAACGAGTGGGTATGCGTCATGGCTCATGTGGATGAGAGGGAGAATGTTATCGATGTTGGCAGAAGGATTAGGCTTGTAATGTGAGACTTGGTCAATGGTAACAATCTTCCCATTATGGGGGATCATTGTCCGAAAGACGGAAGAGGCAACTGCCTTCATAGCATACATGTAGCTACGACCGAAAAAGATATTATAATCGAGTGGGGCGTCGATAACTTCGATGTCGATGAGAATAGTTTTTCCCCCAAGTTCGACGGGGACATTTTGGAAGAGCCCTTCAGGAGACGAGGGTCATCCATCATAAGCTCGTAAGGTTATGACAGAGGGTATGAGTTCCAAGGAACCCAGTTTCTACCATACAAATTTGGACATAATGCATGTAGATGCACCTTCATCGATGATACACCGATGAACTGTGATGTTCCATATTTTTACTGGTATTTGAAAAGCGATCAAGGAGGGAAGGTGAGGTTCTCCGCTATTGATATCAAAGGTAATGAGTCGAGTATCTATGGGGTTGATTTCCCCCAGGGAGGAAAGTAATGATTTATGCTGAGTGGGACAAGTCTAGAGGACCTCCAAAACTGACATGGCAGCCGGGGATTGTGCTAAGTCGTCAACCAAACTATAATTGTGAGCTGCCCTAGCCTATGGGTTGTGGACATTCCTGCGAAATGGGATGCGAGGGATGCAAGGAGGTGGCTTGACTATAGGGCAAGGAATCACCAATGGGGGTCCCGTTGGTGCAAGTTTTTTCTATGGAGGGATGGGAGGAGATTCAACGGGTGCATGATATTTATGATTACGTGTTTAAAGAAGGATTTCTTCCTCACTAGTGAGGAGGATCGTGTGATCTTCTGGATTATTTGGGTTGAGGTACTGTCCCACCTGAGGTGGGGGGTATTGTGTGTCATGTTGATTGTTTATCACACCTTGATGTGGAATAGGATTCTGCAGCACGACAGGGGGGGTTGTTGCACATATTGTTGTGGTGCCTGCTGAGGGGCAGGCGGTGTTGGAGGATGGGGTAGATTGCCTGAGTGTTTCAACCATTTGAAATCAACGATTTGGGGGAAATGATGAGTGTAATGACAAAACTCACCACAAAGGACAAAAGGGAAGTTGGTTTTAACAGTATTATTATTTCTCCCTTGACGCCTATTATTATTGCCCCCATGGGGGTTCTGATTCCCTTGGTTATGGTTGCCCCCAGTGGGTTAATTTTGCTGGGGTTGATTCTTGCCTTGACCTGGGCTATTGTTTTTCCTATTTTGTCATTTCTTTTTGGCATTGTTTGATGGATGGGTCAGATTGGCCGTATTCAGCTGTTCGAAATTTTGATATTGCTGAACGAGAGAGGGTTGAACAAAATTCACCCCAACATGAGGATGTGGTGGAGCCATGGGTTGTGGGGGACCAGGAAATGGAAAGTATGGATTCTGTGGTAGTAACAATCCATAAGGTACATAGGAAATCATAGTGCTTTCGATAGTACTATAAGTTGAGGTAGAGGGGGTACCAGAACTCATTTGAATAGGTGGATGTATGTGGGGTGTCGACGGTGGCCCACTGATGGGTGGAGGCATAACAACAGGGTATGGTTGTTGATAGGGGAGTGGGGGGTAATAAGAAGTGCCCCTGTATGCTGGCGGGTATTGAGGTGTTCCATACATTGGTGGTGGTTGGGGTTGTGGACCGTGGTGAGTGGTGGTACCAATCAGTCCATCTACTGAGTGAGACATCCCAGGTTTGTCTTGGCCAAATGGCACAGGTTTTGGAAGATCAGGAAGTACAGTGTATAAGTACCCTGACTGTGCATAGATGAGGTCATACTATTGAGCCTTATTGATGGCTTCCTCTTCAGATTGAGGGAGGGTGGATGCTACATCCTTACTGAGGAGAGAGACAAGTGATCTAAGAAACCAGTCAAGAAACTGTTGCTTGGTGGTTTCTTCTTTACACAAACTATGTCGCCTACGCCACTCTTGAATGGGATCAACGATATGTGTGGCTGAGGTTTGTTTGAAATTAGAGAGTAGTTCTAGACCATTATCGTGGAGGATTGGTATTTGGAAGAAGGTAAAAAATTCTTTGGCCAAGGATTCAAAAGTGGCATGGCACCCTGATTTTTCCTCTACATACCATTTGGCCGATGGGCCAGTGAGTGTGCATTGAAATAATCGCAGTCTGATAGAATCATCCATAATGCTATTGGAAGAGCACCATAGGTGAAAGGTCATGACATGGTTGGCAGGGTTGTCGCCTGCGTTTCCTTGAAAATTGGGTATGTCTGAAGGTAGTTTGGTGGGCATTGCAAGCCATGTGGGGGAATGCAATATAGGATCATTGGTGAGTTTTCTTAGATTCGGTATGTTGAGAAATGCCAAATATGGAATCTATAGTGGGGGGGGTAGGATTAGCTCCAGCCATGGTGTAAGTGTGTTTTGAACCTGACCCTTGAGGGGGGCTAGGTGGGTTGGTACTTCCCCCTTGAGAGGAAGTTGGTCCCTCGCTTCTGTGTAAAGGAGACTGAGTGGACGAATGACCTTGGGAAGTGGACCCAAGTAATGTATAACCAAGCAAAGATTATCCTAAAAAAGTAGCACTCATAGGAGTGTGTGAAGGTGGTGTCGATGAGTGGGAAAAACCAGACACTCCCCCTAAGATAGGAGGGAGGTTTAGCAAGTGTCGTGAACAAAGGGGATTTTGTGGGTCCCCTATGATGTCCAACTAGCTGAGTGAATGTGTGCAAATGGTAGTGAGAAAAATAAATAACCAAGAGATTTTGTGTTTCAAATTTTGAACTTTACACAATATATATATCCAAATCAAAATGTAGTCAGAAGTGCATCATACATAAAATATTTTGAAAAAGAAGCATTGTTATCATTGAAATTTCATCCACAAATGGTTACAAGAATTCAGCATCGTCAAACAATTATGAAGTCATCCATGGACCTAAATTAACACAAAAGCATTCATATAGGGTCAAAAACTATACAAATGGTGAAAAAAATTGAAGGGCGCTATGAAGACACTGGATGCGTGTGCACATGCACGAAAAAGGAATGCAAAAATTGTGCACATGCGCACGATACACGACTGTTATTGCAAAAATCCACACACCTGAGAAACAACACATTTATGAGAGTGGTCGGCCTCCCACCCACTTCTGGTTCAGCTCCCAAGCTGATTTGACACTCAAATCTGGACTGGATTCGACTGGATGGCTGGTCAAAGACCTAGAAATGCCCTAATTAGCCTCTTTACACACTACAAACTAGTTGAACAATAGCTCAAAGGAATGTTATAAAAAGACCATGGATACACTTCATTTTTCAAGGAATTCAAGGTAAAGTTATGTTGCCATTATTCTCTTAAGGACTCTTCTATCCTTGCCAAGAGTATACTTGCATCATTGCATTGGGCAATCCATCTCACCCCTTGAGTGGATTAGCAAAGAATTCTTTCACCATTTTCATTTTCATTTTCAAAGTTGTAAGAAGAGCTTACTTGTGGGGGTCCAAGAGCCCTCCCTTGGAGGAAGAAGGGACTCATAGTCCCCTTGCTTCTTGGTGTTTTCTTTCACTAATATTAGCCTTATCATTGGTGACATCGGTCTCATTGTTCTTTTTGTCTCTATGTCCCTATGCTTATAAATTTAGTTGTTGTTTTATTTCTTAGTTTAATTCTTAGTTGTTGTTTTATATTTCTTTTTCTAACCCTTTTCCTTGCAGCTATCCTGCTCAAAAGACCTAACTAAGCTTGCAAGCACCTCTATTTTTCTCACTAAGGTGACAAAAGAGGTGCAAAAAGAATATATGTGGGTAAGTGGGTTTTGTTCACATGGGGAATCAAAAGAAAAAAAATTCTCCTGTCCTACAAGACGTAACGTCCTTCCTCTCAAATAGCACTAGACCTTCCAGTAGTACTCAACAGTGGGGTATGAAGTCACCGAAAGAGAAACTAGTGAAGGATGAAATAATTGGTTATAATGAGGGGTAAAAGGGGCATATCCTCAAACAGATGGCGATATTTCCCAATACCCACACAAAATCCAATCAAGGTACAATTGCAGCCCACAATTGCCACCTGGGTGGATGTCCTAAAATTTGGTCACTAGGTACCTCGGTCAAAGTGCAACATTTAGATTTTCAGCCTAAGAAATGTGTCACAGGCTGGATCCCATCCAAGAAGTGGGTGCCTCAAGGGGGGATGCATAGAACAACTGGACCTCGGCCTTCAAACCTTCACAGGTATCTCCCTTCCTTATGGTGTTAGGAACACTTGACTTGGAGGATTTTTGGTTCCCTATTTGACAACTTCCTATGGTTTTGACAATGTGAGAACCAGATAACGGGGACTTATTTGGATGCCTATCCCTGAAATCCTACCTAGACTAAAAAATTTCTTTTGGCACCTCCTGTGAAGGAAAACTTAGTGAGTTTTTAGAAAAAAAATAGATGTAGTTGTTTTGAGAGGTTGGGGGTGTGAACCAACCTCGTTGAATTAAAATGGGAGTGGATAGATTTGTCAAGAAAAGGGTGGGGTGTCTTCAGAATCCCTTTGGAGGAAACTTACTTCAACCTCCATGTTTCAAGAAGAATCTATGTGAGTGATAAGTGACTTTTGTGTGTGAGTGAAACTGTGCCAATTTTTAGTGAATTAGATGTCACATTGCTACATGTGGACTTCACTTGGTTCTTACAAGTGTTGATTACCTAATTAACTAAGTGTCTTTGGTACAACCTTGTGTAATTCAAAAGTCCCTAGGAAGCTAGCATGTGGACATGTGGGTCCGTTACTATCCCTTTAACTTTGTATTGTGATGTAATCTAAGAAAATCTTTGAAACTATCGTAGATTGATCATGTGGGCATGTATGGGCCTGTTACAAAACCTTTAAACTTCCCTAGTGATTTGATCTAAGAAAGCAAATTTCAACACTATCCTATCTTTGTAGCATGTGGGCATGTATAGGCCCTTTACAATATTAAGATGTGTTTGAAAAACTAAACTAAGAGGAATCCCAATAAGGGTTGTTGTCCTCTCCTAAAGGTTTTAATGTTCTTAAGGGAGATGAAATCATTTCCCAATCTTTTTCTGATTCTCAAGTTCGCTTGGAGGCGCGAGAGAAGAGAATACTAAGTGATTGTTATTCAACTTCTAGTCCCAATGCAAGTTAAATGTGATTAAAAATGATTTCCAAATTATATTGTGAGTCAAAACAAGCCATCCATGTGGCGAAAATGAAAGAAAAAGAGGAAATTGATTTTAACCTCCTAAGTGCCTATGTGTTTTGACTAACCCCTTTATATGATGAGGGGATTAAGTGTGGTACAGCTTTAAAACATGCTTGAAATCATTTTTAAGAAGGAAAATGGCCTTCCCCACATCTCAACAACTTTTCAATGTGAATTTTTCCACATATGCACGGGTCTCAGTGGAGACAGAGGCACACAGAGTGCATGTGCGTGAACAGAGAAAAGTCAATAAGTGCATGTGTGCAGAAAAGAATTGTGACTTAAGTGCATGTGTGCATGATGCACGTGTGTGGGCCTAAAAACCCACACACAAGTGACACACGACCAAGAATGAAAAATCCAGATGGATTTCTCTCAATTCAACTTGGAATTGGCTGATTGGCAGGTCAACTTAGGCCGGTTAGTGCACCTGCAAGTTAAACAAACTAAAAGAAGAGCTAGAAAAACCCAAATGGGGTAGGAAATTGATACCTTTCCCCGATGGAGTCACCAATCTGTTGCACCTCTTTCATCACCTTAGTGAGAAAAATAGAGGTGCTTGCAAGCTCAGTTGGGTTTTTTGAGCAGGACAACTGCAAGGAAAAGGGTTAGAAAAAGAAATATAAAACAACAACTAATAATTAAACTAAGAAATGAAATAGCAACTAAATTTATAAGTATAGGGAAATAGAGACAAAAATAACAATGAGACTCGTGTCACCAATGATAAGGCTGCTATTAGTGAAAAAAAACATCGGGAAGCAAGGGGACTATGAGTCCCTTCTTCCTCCAAGGGAGGGCTCCTGGACCCCCACAAGTAATCTCTTCTTACAACTTTGAAAAAGAAAATGAAAATGGTGAAAGAATTCTTTGCTAATCCACTCAAGGGGTGAGATGGATTTCCCAATGCAATGATGCAAGTATACTCTTGGCAAGGATAGAAGAGTCCTCAAGAGAATAATGGTAGCATAACTTTGCTTTGAATTCCTTGAAAAATGAAGTGTATCCATGGCCTTTTTATAGCATTGCTTTGAGCTGTTGTTAAACTAGTTTGTAGTGTGTAAAGAGGCTAATTAGGGAATTTCTAGGTCTTTGACCAGCCATCTAGTTGAATCCAGTCCATATTTGAGTGTCAAATCGACTTAGAAGATGAACCAGTAGTGGGTGGGAGTCTGACCACTCTCATAAATGCATTGTTTCTCAAGTGCACGGCTTTCTGCGATAATAGTTGTGCATCGTGCGCATGTGTGTGAATCTTGCATTTTTGTTTCATGCATGTGCACACATGCCCAGTGTATTCATAGCGCCCTTCAAATTTTCACTATTTTGTATAGTTTTTGACCCTTTATGAATGCTTTTGTGTTAATTTAGGTCCATGGATGACTTCATAACTGTTTGACAATGTTGAATTCTTGTAACCATTTGTGGATGAAATTTCAGTGATAACAATCAGTTTGAGATTTGAAATGCCCAGAGCCTAGAAATCCAAAGTGAATAAGGACCATCAGATTTGGGGGACATAACGAGGACCATTGGATTAGGGATATGGATCAACAAACCTTGTCAACAAGGATGTGTGGAATACCACGTCGGTAAAGACATATGGCACAATAAAATGATGACAACTGTCAAGAGGAAATTGACTCATTCCATGTCAACAAGTGACACAATCAAGTTACGTCACTCTAGGAGAATTGCTTCGAGAGTTTTACCACGAACGACTATCAAAAGTCCCAAAGTCCTGAAGGACGAAGGTCCGAAGTCACTCTTAATCATCGATCTGAGATACAATTCAGAAGTTAGGAAAACCATTAGATCTAGGAGAAGAACATGTGTCACATCGAGAGATCTACGTCGACAGATCCATGTCAGCAAGGACACATGGCATAGTCAAAGACAAGTGTCAAGATGAATTGGCCTTTCAGGTACTTGCAAATCATGAATCAGAGTGACCCATGGAAACTACTCAACTCATGACACATCAGCAAGTGACATAATCAACTTACATCACTCTGGGATTTTTCCTTCAGGAGATATACCACAAGCACTTTCCCAAAGTCCCAAAGTCCCAAATGTTGTAGTCCTGAAGAGGACATGAGACGTCTGATATGAAAAATCACTTTGGGTGCATTCTTAGTCATTAATCTACTACATTATAAGGATATTGTAAGAATAAATGTTAACCGACAACAAGCGGTCTCCACCATTGTTGACTTACACAACAAGTGATCACTCCTAAGGAAAATGGAGCAATGTTTATTTGAAACCTTTGAATTCCTGAACGTCGGAGTCCCGAAATGAACATAAGTCGTTTGTTATGAAATATTGCTTTGGGAGTGTTCTCAACCATTGATCATACTACAACGAGAGTTGAGGCTTGAGAATTCTGAATCTCGAAGATGCGAAAGGATATCAATCGTTGATCAAGAAAGGGACACACGTCATTGGACTTTTAGCTTTGGAAGATTGTCTTACAGAGGGGAGAGGGGGTTTGAGATTTGAAATCTTCAAAGTTCAAAGACTTGAAGGAGACCTTGACCATCGATCTGATGTCAGGTGAATTCTCAACCATTGATCAAAATATAGTGGAAGGATAGCATAAGCATAATAGCCAAAAGACCTAGAATAAATGGTTGCCTTCCATCTCACTGCTTGATTAAGTCTTGACAATTGGATTAAGAAATGAAAGAGTAATGTAAGGATAGTATATGACCATTGATCTGGCTCTGAAATATAGAGGTGAACCATCCGATCTGTTCGCCGATATCGTATTTGGGATATTTGAAATGTTGGAAGTCACGAAGACCTGAAGGGCGAAGATCCAAAGTCCGGAGAATCTTCCATTTCAGGATATTGAATTGTTATCATTGAATTGATAAACACTCAAGTGCTCATCTCGCCTAACATGAGTTCAACACCATTGGTCATATGAAAGTTACACCAGAACAATACAGAGAATTGATAACTAATCGAATATGGTATGTTGGTGAACCAAGAATGCAGTAGAAACACGAGTACGATCTAATGAGTCAATCCATGTCTGTGATCAACTCATGAAGAAAAAATAAACTGATACACAGTCATGATTAAAAGAGAGTTAAATCATGAAAACATGAATAAATAATAGAAAGGAAAAATGATATTAATTAAAGTTTAGATTATCATTTTAAATGAAAAGGTACAATGGTTCAAATAAAGGGACACGATTTTTTATATCTCACACCAGTTTGAAAATTATATAAATGAGAAAAAGTGTTGAGAAGGTTGTGTCCCTGCAGTCCATAGAAGAATATCAAAACAAAAGTAGAGTCCAAGAACAAGAATTGTTAGTTCTAAGGTGTCTGTCAATGTCTTATTGAATATCAAGAATAGAAGAAGACAGAGCAACGATTATGCAATCCAGTACTTGATATAGAAGACCATACAAGAAAAGGTTGTAACGGACAAGTATAACTTACAACAAATGGCTGCATGAGTCAAATTCGATGAAGAGAAAAAGAGATTGAATTGCATTATAAACTAAGGGTGGTTGGGTGGTGCAAGGGCAGGTTGGATCCTTCAGGGGCATTGGTGCTTCCTTGTCAGTTGTAGCTGGCTAAATAGGGGGTTGTAGCCTCCTAGTAGTTGGTTCTAGTAAACAGAGGGAGTTGGTGCTTCCTTGTTAGTTGTAGCTGACTAAACAGGGGGTCGTAGCCTCCTACCATTTGGTGTTGGTGAACAAGGGTGTGGGTGCATCTTGATCAGTTAGTGTTGATTGAAAAGGAAGAATACCTTCCTTCTATGTAAATTTTAAGAAAATGATTTTTACATTTAATAGAAAAGTGTTAGTGGTTTTTCCTATTGGGTTCCATGATAAAATATTGTGTTCATAATGGTTTTTTGTTCATCATATATTTATTAATTGAATAATTAATATCTGTACTTAATATGGATGAAGTTAAAAAGAAAAAGTAGTCAATATTGTTTCACCCCCCCCCCCCCCCCCTCTCAGTATTGCTGGATATTCCATCAGTTGGTATCAGAGGGAAGGTTCCTTTAAGAACAATCTAACAAACTGAAAGGAATATCAAATTAAACACACATGGATGGACAAAATATTTAGATTGAGAATGGAACTCCAATACATGGAAAAGTAGAATACATATTTTGGAGTACAAGAATGGAAAGTCAGCTGAAGGCATTGGGACCTAATGTATGGAATTCAGTGATCAATGATTACTTCCCACCAAGAAGAGTAAGGAGTCCAGCTCAAAAGAAAGACAAGAAAAGTAACTTAGTGTCAATGAATACAATACTTAATGGATTACCTGATGATGTCAAAGAAAAGATAGGTGAATGTAATTCTTCAAAATAACTTTGGGACAATATGAAATACCTCTACTTAGATAAGAAGTCAAATGAAGCATTTCAATCATAACAAAGTTCTGTCTACAACAATTCTAGTGATGAATAATACTCAGACATTGAAGGAGAAGTCAATCTTGAAGATGAGCTTGAGTGTGCATTGGATGATCTGAGAAAATATAAACAAAGGTGTAAACAACTAGAGGATCAACTTAAGACTGTTGAAAAATTCAATAAATGGACAAAATCCCTTGATAAAGTTATCAATCTATAAATAATTCCTTCAAATTAATTTGGCCTTGAATAAGAACAAGTACACATTGTTAAAGGATCAAGTCCTATTACTCAGATTGATGACATGTGTTATGATGATACCTCCAAAGAGTCTGCTCTTCCTCCCATGAATATGTATAAAATTAAAAGAGAATACATAGAAGACATTCCTATCAAGGATAAAGAGGAAGACTCATTCATCAATAAATGTAAAGACTCTTCACAATATTTTGATTGCAATAATGTTGATATTAAAATCTCCCCTCCAAATAAAGAAGAAGATTTAGATACAATATAAGAATGTTATTTCAGCATCTATCCCATGAAATAAGTAGAAGAAGAACTATCAAAGGCCAAACAAAAGGTTGTTTGGAGTCTCTGTGAATACCTCTACAACCTTAATGAATCAGACTATAGCTATCTTCATGACTACACTAAAGAATTTCTTTAAAATAGTCAAAAGCATGTCTTAGAAATAAAGGAAATGCTCAAGGACAATGAAAAGATAATATATGAGTAGGAAAATAAGTTAGAATAGAAAGAAGAGGAAATTGAGAGACTGAAAAACGAAATTAGACAAGAAAAAGAAGAAAAGAAGGAAGATGATGAACCAAGAAAAAATCTTGCAGATCTAAAAGAACTAAGGGAAAGATATGTCAATCTTGAAATCCAACTTGAAGAATCCAAAAGGAGAGATGAGGTAGTAAGGAACTAGTTGGACAAAATGGAAGAATCATGTCATGAGCTGGAAGTAGAAGTTGTGAATCTTAGAAAGAAGGTTGAGAAGTCAGACACCCAAACAAAGTTCTTGAATAGCTCCATGACCCTGGATGATATATTGGATAGTCAGAGATCACCAAATGACAAATCCACTCATGGATACAACAAGGAAAACATTAGTATTCCTAAGAAATCTGATGTAGGTCCTTCAGTTGTAAAGGATGAAAACAGGTCTAACACAGGTCCTTCATTTGTAATGGATGAAGACATGTGTGAAACAACTCCTTCATTTGTAAAAAGTGAAAGCAGGTATGACTCGGTTTCTCACATTCAAAGAATAAAAGAAACACTACAAAATTTAGAAGATTAGATCAAGGAAGACATCCAAAATCTATTCATATACCTCAAAGAAAGTTTAGAAGAGAGACACCTTCATGGATGAATCAAAGAAGGTATGAGAGTGTCTTTAACTATTTTTAACTATTATTGTTTTTCTTGTAATGAATATGGTCATAAAGCCTTGGATTGTAGGCATCATGGAAGAAAACAATTTGGTGGGTTCAACAATAGTATAAGATGTTGGAACTGCAATCTTGTTGGACACATTGTTGCACATTGTTACACTATGAGATGCTATAGTTGTGGTGGATATGGCCACAAATCCTATAACTATTGGAACTCAAGAAAAAAGTCAATGATAAATATTTCATACAGTACACAAATAGGAGTAAATGGAACATGGAAGAAAAATGAAGTTGTAGTAGTAGAAGATCAAAGAAAAAAGTTCAAAAAACCAATACACTCACAGATGTGGATAGCAAAGACTAAACAAGTAAACAAGAGTGAAGTTGATTGTTGAAAAATAAATGTCAGTCATGTGACAAGTATAGTATAAAGTTGTCTCAAACAACTTTAGAGAAATGTATAGTAAAGAACCATCTTGAATAAAGATGGATACATCTAGTTAGATATCGACGAGAATCAATGGGTAGATCCAAGAGTTTTCTGAATAAAATGA
The DNA here is from genome assembly GCA_009831015.1 of Picea engelmannii. Lineage (NCBI taxonomy): Eukaryota > Viridiplantae > Streptophyta > Pinopsida > Pinales > Pinaceae > Picea > Picea engelmannii. Next base: position 381,202 of record ML799747.1, read on the forward strand.
GCTACAATTGCATAGTGTTCTAGTAAGACAAAAACATCCGCAGAAGCAACATTCTGATGTACAAAATGATGTACATGAAATCCTATATAAATAATAAGAGGAGAAACCCTATCAGAAAATGATACCCTTTTAGAAACAAAGGGGGAGAACAGTCAGTAAAAACTCAAGGGAAGATTTGGTTAGTAAATAAGAAAGCAACTAGATTAAGTTTTGAAAATACTCAATCATTATAAAATTTTGTATCAAGAAGACTACTCATTTGAAACAAAAAATCCCAATCAACTAAGATAAGAAAGGGGGAGGGTAGTTAGAAGCAGAGATAGAGAGCATGCTAACAGGGGGAGTAATTCAGTTATGGCAGGAAGAACATGATTCCAGGAAGAGTTACCCAAGCTCAGATTTTGGTCAGTAACATACAAATCCTTACTACAAGAGGAAAAAATATTTTCCATTGATGTCAAAGGGGGAGAGAAACTTCATAAATAAGAAAACTTCATAAGAAGAAAGCATCATCACAGGGGTAGTTTTGTATATGAAGTTAGCGTGTTTCCCTCAATGACAAAGGGGGAGATTGTTGGATATATTGTGATTGATGTCAACATTCGATGTGACGATTTGTTGTTAATGATGAATTACCATAGATGAGATTGTAATTGATGTCAACAAGTATATCAGTTAGAAGAATATGTCAAAGAGTATGCAGAGATCAAAAGCATAAGATAAGAAGGTGGAGCGAACAGTATGAAGACCAAAAGCTCAGAAGGGAAAACACAGTACATTAGAAAATGTAGAGATAGGATGAAGAAATTCGTGATTATTGTTGATCACAATAGTATCAACAATGTTCATATGAAAAAATCTTAGGAGGGTTAGTGAATGAAGATCAAAGCTCAGAAGGAAGAAGCGCATTGCAGAAGTATCGGTGGGATCTATGGAAATATTGAGAAGTCAACCATTGCACATGAAAGGTGAGAAGTCTCAACAACCTTTCAATCAAGGAAATTCACAGTGTTGATCATATCATGTAACGGATGACAGTCATATGAGTGACCGTGGGCTTGAGGATCGTTGGAGGATCATGACTATTGATTTGTAAGCCAGATCAACGACAGGGATGAATTGCAAGGAGCGAAAGCAGAGTTAAACTACTTGCCAGTTACAATTCCAAAATATGTATATATCGTCAGATCTCATAGATTCAAATATCTACAAATGTGGTTGATCCAACAAACAATGAATTTAAGTCTAATTAAATCATGACCATCAGATGCGCAATCGCCAAATCTAGAGCAAGAATGAATTGCGGAGATTGAAAGGAGAATTAAATATCGCTCTTGTTCCAATCCCTTAATTAGTCAAGATCGTTTGATCTTTTAGCCTCGAATATCAACAATTGTGGTTGAATCTCCAATGATGCACATATTCCCATTACAGAGTTGAGTGAAAAATTAAAACACTTGCATATTGTGGTTGCGCAATCATTCTTGATCTTGAATCTGCTTCAAGAATATTCACAATCGTTGGATCACTTTTGAGTGGAAGGATAGGATAAGCGAGGTAAAGAGTATATGAATTAGAATATCTGAATACCCTTCATCTGTCGAATCAAACCCGAGTTCTCATCAAGTCGTCAGATCATTTTCGAGTGGAAGGATATGATCATAAGTGAGGTAAGATATGAGATCTCATTCATGCGAACTTTCGTCAATTGTTGGATCATTCTAAGTGGAAGGATAGGATAATCTAGAAGAGCAACACTATAGACAGATCGAGCCATCAATCTAAGATCTGATCAAATGAACATCCTTCACTTCGAGTCTAGATATGTGAGGAACTTACGCTCTGTTAGGTTGAGATTTGAAATACTTAGAGCCCGAAAATCCGAAGTGAATAACGACCATCGAATTTGGAGGACATAATGAGGACCGTTGGATCAGGGATGTGGATCAACGAACCTCGTCAATAAGGATGCATGGAAGACCACGTAGACAAAGACACATGGCATAGTCAGATGATGAAAATTGTCAAGAGGAAATCAACTCATGTCATGTCAACAAGTGACATAATCAAGCTACGTCACTCTCAGAGAATTTCTTCAGGAGTCTTACCATAACTAATGTCAAAAGTCCCAAAGTCTCGAAGGATGAATGTTTGAAGTCATTTTCAACCATTGATATGAGATACAGTTTGGAATTTAGGACAACCATTAGATCCAGGAGAAGAACATGTGTCACATCAGAAGATCTATGTCGAAAGATCCAAGTCAACAAGGAAACGTGGCACAATCAGAGAACGACAAGTGTCAAGATGAATCGACATTTCAGGTATGTGCAAATCATGAATCGGAGTGACATGTGGTAGATACTTAGATCATGAGATGTCAACAAGTGACATAAGAAACTTATGTCACTCTGAGATTTTCACTTAGGGAGATATACAACAAGCACTTTCCCAAAGTCCTGAAGTCTCAAATGTTGTAGTATTGAAGTGGACACGAGATGTTCGATCTGAAAAATCACTTTGGGTGCATTCCTAATCTTTGATCTACTATAGTGGAAGGATAGTGTAAGCGAAAACGTTAATTGAAAACAAGCGTTCTCCATCGTTGATGCCTTTACATAATAGGTGGTCACTCTAGAGGAAAATGGAGTAGCATTTATTCGTAACCTCCAAATTCTTGAACGTCGAAGTCTCGAAATGGAAATAAGTCAGTCGATCTAAAAGATCGCTTTGGGAGGGTTCTCAACCATTGATCATACTAGAGTGAGAGTTGGGGCTTGAGAATTATGAAGCCTAGATATGTGAAAGGATATTGACTATTGATCATGAAAGCGACATGCATCAGTGAATTGTCAGCTACAAAAGATTGATGTACGGAGGAGAGAAGGGGTTTGAGATTTGAAATCTCCGAAGTCCGGAGACCTGAAGGAGATCTTGACCGTTGATATAATGTTGAGTGAATTCTCAACCATTGATCAAAATACAGTGGAAGGATAGTGTAAGCATAATATCCCAAATACCCAAAGTAAATGGTGGCCTTCCATCTCATTACTTGATTAAGTCATGACAATTGGATTAAGCAATGAAAGAGTAATGTAAGGATCATATATGACCATTGATCTGGCTTCAAAATATAAAAGTGAACTGTCCGATCTGTTTGGCGATATCATATTAGGAATATTTGAAATGTTGGAAGTCACGAAGACCCAAAGGGCGAAGATCTAAAGTCTAGACAATCGTCCATTTCAAGATATTGAATCATGACCATTGAATCAATAAACGCTCAAGCGCTCATCTCGCCTAACCTGAGGTCACCGCCATTGGTCATATGAAAGTTACACCAGAACAATACAGAGAATCGATAACTGATCGAATATGGTCTATTGGTGAACTGAGAATGCAACATAAACATGAGTATGATCTAATGAGTCGATCCATGTCTATGATCAACTCCTGAAAAAAAAAATGAACTGATACACGGTCATGATTAAAAGAGAGTTAAATCATGAAAACATGAATAAAGAATAAAAAGAAAAAATGATATTAATTAAAGTTTAGATTATCATTTTAAATGAAAAGGTACAATGGTTCAAATAAAGGGACATGATGTTTTATATCTCACACCAGTTTGAAAGTTATATAAACGAGAAAACATGGTGAGAAGGTTGTGTCCCTACAGTCCAAAGAAGACGATCAAAACAAAAGGAAATTCCAAGAACAAGAACTGTTAGTTATAAGGTGTTTTCCAATGTCTTATTGAATATCAAGAACAAAAGAAGACAGAGTAGTGTTTATGCAATCCAATAATTTATACATAAGACCATACAAGCAAAGGTTGCAGCAGACAAGTATAAATTACAGCAAATGGTTGCATGATTCAAATTTGATGAAGAGAAGAACAGATTGAATTGCATTATAAACTAAGGGTGGTTGGGTGGTGCAAGGGAAGGTTGGAGCCTGTAGGATATTTGGTGCTTCCTTGTCATTTGTAGCTGACTAAATAGTGGGTTGCAGCCTCCTACCAGTTGGTGCTGGTGAACAGAGGGAGTTGGTGCATCCTTCTCAGTTGTAGCTAACTAAACACGGGGTCATAGACTACTACCAGTTGGTGTTGGTGAACAAGGTTGTGGGTGTGTTAGCACTCTGTAATTTGCCTAAGGCTGCTGAGGCAAACACAGAGGTAACCTCGAACCACTTCGAGTCTTGGATCTATCCCTCCAAGACTCATAGAGGGATCTCTCTTTAAGATTTAGCTTTGTTTGGGTAATAGGACTGATGTTAGGCTAGTTATAAAGCAAGGTAAATACAGGGTTTTTGATTTTGAGATGGTTACTTTGGGAATGCAGGGAGAGCCATTGGGCTAATGGGGTCAGCGATTAAAAGTGATTGACATATCAGATTTGGACAAGACTGTTACACGAGGCAAGGCAGCAGAAACATTGGATCGATTTAAGTTTAAATGGCATGGATGAGAAGATAAATGGGTGAGGAAAAACTAGGCACAAGAGCACTTAAGAATCCCTGCACTAAGCTTTAGGTGAGGAAAAAGGCAGGCAAAGGAGCACTTAAGAATCCCTAAGCTAGCCCTTTAGAAGATCAATATAAAGATTATCAGAAGCTAAAGGGCAGAGTATCTGATAATAAATTCTGCCCCTCCTACTCTCCTCCTGATAATAAGAAATGAAAATGGAAAAAGATGACAGTGAAATCATTTAACAAAGAGAAAACTCCACCAATATTCCTACACAAGAATCCTGAGAACAACAATGTACATCTCTGGTATATCATTAAAAATAACAGAGACATATTCTCTGGCTGAACACAGCCATCACCCAGCAGAGAAAATAAAATCTCAGCTCTAGACCTCTCACACAGGTCGAGCCTCTCACATTACAGCCCAGTCGAACCCTCTCAATGTTTTTTACAGCTCTATAAATAATAAACAAACCCCCCCAGCCCTCAAAGATTCGGGCCCTGCCTCTGCAGTCCAAGAATAGTAAACAATTACAAATAATTACACATGTCAATTATCTCTTAAGAAAATCGAACAGCCAATTGAATGGGAACTGGATTTGGTATCTACTGCTCGACATCTGGAATTAGTTACTGGTTTGCTAGCAATGAGACTGAACGCTGGAAGGTTTTGTTGGAGATTGGCTGCCAGTTGTAAAATTGATGCCTTTAAACACTGATGCGCTGCCACTTGTGTGTAACTGCTATGGATTATGGGGAAGATCATTTCCTTGTTGGCTGTTCAAATGAAATTCGACTGCCCTGAATGAAACTGCCACTTGTCCCATAGGTTGCTAGTGCTCTGTTTGGAAAAGGAAGGCGCTCTGCCACCTGTATGTAACTGATTATCTCTCTGAGCTATCAAACTATTTTCTTTGTCCTCTTGCTCCTCAGATTTCTGTTCGTCCGTTCTCTGTGGGTGAACGTAATCTGCATTATCGTCTGTGATGTGAACAGTTTCTAGGTGTGACGGGTCGTATTTGTCTTTCAGCCAATCCTCGTCTTTGTGAGCTTTAAAAAATGCCTGCTTCTGCATGGTCATATATTCTGTTCTGTATTCCTGATATATGTGCTCTGTTTCAGCTGATGAGAATGTTAATCTAACAAACCTATAGCTGTAGATCAAGCCTAGAGTAGGATTGGGCTAATCCAGGAACTTAGTATGTTACTTAGTGCCAATTGTAGTTCTCCTCAATTTCTTTAGCAAGAATAGGTTTTCCATGTGCTACACTCTGTAACAGCTTAAGATAGAACTGATATGACTCATTCTCCAGACGAAGTAAAGGAGGATCTGTTATCTGCGTCATCTAAAACACTTCCTGAAGCTTCAAACGCAGAGCATAGTCACTGTTCACTTCATGTGCATGGACAACTACAGGATAGAGACTGTGCCATCGGCTAATACTCCAGGTTTAGACTTATTAGGATCGTCTTCTTCAATGTCTGATGGCTCACTCTCAACCAGACTATAAGCAATCTAGGCACAATCTGGCACCGTTTCTGCAGTTGTTATTTTAAGGTATAACGACACCTGTTGCCATTTATCATCTGAGAAAAACTATCAGCATTGTTCATTGAATGAACAAAAGCAGATATGCCAATTCTAGCCAAACCTTTAACCTGCTGCTTTATAAAATTTATTAGGAGTTCCAGCGCTTTCCCAAGCAAATGGTTTACTGAATCATAAAACTTTGACAAAAATATCAACATGTAGTTGCAATGCCAGCGTACATGTTTAAGAGATCCAAGCATCTTCTTCACGACCATTATATTTGTTTTCTGAGCCATTTTCATGTTATTGATCATGTTCATCAGTAAACTTTGAACTGTCTAGCTCAACAGTAAATGAAGTAACAGGCTTCCCAGCTTTTTCCTTATCTTTGTTTTTCGAAGAAGCAATGAGGATCCCCTCAGCAAGTTTTAGAGCTCAGAAATGAAGAAATGCAATTTCCACTGACTTTGGTGAAACAGATGAAGTATTTTACTAGCGGAGGCAAGGTATCGTGTTTTAATAAATCCATTCACTTTGGCTCCTGAAACTGACACCTAAATTGTTTACAGGGGCAGGAAAACCAATGCGTGCCTTTGTTCCATTTAAGTTGCGTTTCCTCGGGGACTGCACTAAAGAGATTATCCCTGAGACAATTGTTAGCTCCTGAAGGCTTAGCTGAAGAGCTCCTCTGCCTGGGCAAACTCTGCCCTCCATAGCTGTGCATGGTTTTCAATATGACATTAGCAATGTATTCAGGCCTGCATTTCTTTCAACACGATCTGTCAAGTAACACTGGTCCAAACACCAAACTTCGATTCTCATAACCTATTTACAGTAGCGTAAAGGTGTTCGTTATCTTGTTGAAATGTTATGCAGAGGAAAACCCCGAGAGGGTTACCATTCTTCACGGCTGTTCTATCATATGTTTAGCGACACCTTTACCTCTGTTGCCGGGAGTGATGCCACATTAGTGTTCGTAAGCCCACCTGGTACCCACATTCGCCTTCTATGCGCGCATGTCTCTCTGCGTTGGACACCTTGCAGCTCATTCAAACGGCTGGCAGAGGGTTTTAAAACAGCGTTTCATATATTTTTTGGTTTCCTGCGAGAGATATCCCACATCCATGCCTTGAACTGGACTTTAAGTGAAAATATTAGCCAACAATCACATATTGAATCGATGAGGTGAGCCCGATGGTGGGGCTTTGGGGTTTGGTGTTAGCTCTTGGTGTTGAGTGCGCTTGGAGAAAAGACCTCGGCCAGTATACATTTTGCTAAAACTTTGTTAATATTTTTTATGGAACTCTGCCCCAAGGCAAAGGCCGAGGGGCCAAAATCTTTTGCCAAAATATCTTGATGAACCTAATTAAACCCTTACATTAGACTAGCAAGAGTAAAAATTCTGTTCTTCAAGCCATTTTACAAATTTTCGATAAAGTTACACCAGAATTATTTTTTTGAAACTTGCGCGTTAACCATTCATCTCATGCTTGGTCACTGTAGGGCGTTTTTCGCTGCCTTCGCCCAGCGACGTGCGCGAAAACATATGCCTGAGAAGATAAATATCAGTCATAAGATGATTCCCTATTTTATAGGGTGATAACAGGGTGCATCTTGATGGGTTGGTGCTGATCGAAAAGGAATAACATATTCCTTTTATGTAACTTGTAAGAAAAGGAATTTTGCAGCTAATAGAAAAGTGTTGGTGGCTTTCCCTATTGGGTTCCACGATAAAATCTTGTGTTCATAAGGGTTTGTTTTTCATCATATATTTCTTAATTGAATAATTAATATGTGTTCTTAATATGGATGAAGTTAAAAATAAAATTAATGCAATACCGATTCACCCCCCCCTCTCAGTATTGTTGGATATTCGATATGATTCTTCCTCCGTCATATGTGTGATATGTGTGATGTACAAACCTGTAGTGAATAATTCTGCAGGCACTACAACCTCCCTCTGATAAACTTGATGGAACAACATGTACCTATGGAGTTTCTTTATAGTTTTCCTATAATCACATAGTACTGTTGAAACCCTGTCATCCCAATATTCCTGATTTGTGCAACAAAACTTTGTTAACCCTCTCTCCAAAATTCTGTTGAATGCTTCTATTATTCCATTGGCCTACAGGTGGCAAGGGATTCTTTTGTAATGTTGGATCAGGAACTCTACTGTAATCTTTGTTATAGTGATACTAATTAAATGAGCTCCCTGATCACTAGTTAGGCTCATAGGACCTCCAAATCGAGTGATAATATTCTCAAACATGAACCCAACAACAATATCAATCAAATAGTACTGAACAGTTGTTTCCTCATCCCAACATGTAAGGTAGTCAGTTGCAGTAATAATGTACCTAGCCTTTGAATGCTTAGTTGTATGGTTGATTGGTCCAATGAAGTCAACTTCCAACTTCTCAAATTCCTATAGATCACAAACTAGTTGAAGTGGTAATTCATCTCGTCATGACAACTTACCCACTCTTTGACAAACAACACATGATCTAGCATATACCTTTGCATCCTTGAAAAGTGTTGCCCACTAAAGTCCATCTTGGATAAATTTCTACGAAGTGGCCTTTCCTCCTACATGACCTCTCATAACTTTTTTGTGGCATTCCCATAGTATATCCTGTCTTTCATGATCCAAGACACATCTTCTGAGGATACTATCTAGTCCCAATTTATACAATTGTCCTGTGATCAAATGGTAATCCACTGCTCTAACAACCATTTGGCATTTCTTGGTTGCAAAATATGTTTCTTCGGAGGCCCTTGTACTTAAGAAGACTGTTATGTACTCCAGGTACTCTGGTATGGCCTCAACCTAGAAAAAATATTCATTTGGGAGCTGATCGTCAATTGCTCTGCCACTTTCCCTTGACTTTAATATAGACATGTGATCAGGTCCTATATTGCATCTTTTGGCCTTAATAACTACTTCAAAAGAGAATTCTTGAAATAGTAGAAACCTATTTCTGCTCTAAGACTTTTGCGATCATTGTTTTGTTCAGAGAGTTCTTTCGGATCCATCACATAGGTTTTATGTTTTTCGACGTTTCAGACCAAACTAGTGTGGTCCATCATCAGGAAAGCGTTTGTGAAAAATGAAGGAAAAAAGAATATAACATGTATATAAATACTTGAAAAGTTATTGTAAGGAGCCGACTTATTGAAATGAAATCAATAATTATAAATTTTTAAGGATTATAATTGTTTGTTTAATTAATTAATTATTTGTTTTAATAATTAATTACTTGTTTGTTTATTAATTATTTTAATTTTATTTTAAAAAGAGTCGACTGGCCAATGTTTATAAACTAATATTTAGAATTATTCATATTGGCTAGGGTAGGGATCCAATTTTGACTAATTTTCCATCCATCATCTTTGTTTAGATTATTAGGTTATTTTTCAATTTCGATTGCTTCTCTAAATTTCCTATTGTGATAGTGATCTATCCTGGCAAGTATTTTGGTTTATTCAATACAGATGTGATGTTTGGTAATTGCCCCTTACTAAATCTCTTGATTTTTGAAATGATGAGGTTAGTTCCTCATTGACGTACTTGTTCTTCCCATTTTGCAATTAGTTCTGGGCAGTCTTCAGTTGTGTTCCCATTAATTTTGCAATGAGAGTGTTTGATAACTGAGAGGGGGGGGGTGAATCAGTTGTTACCGTTATTAAACAATTATGCTTCTTTTGAAATCTTTACAAGGCACTCAGTGATGATCACAATAATGCAATAAAATAAACAAAGGCACTTTCAACATTAGTCACATATATGAGAAAGACAGAGACAGATAGTTCTCGAGGAAACCCATACAGGGTAAAAACCTCCTTTTCTTTATATGATAAGTATTATCTACATTATTTACATTATCATACATATGAGCACCAACTCATTATGAGGCTACAACCTCCATTTTTGCAAGCTGCAACTTGCTGAGAGCACCGACTCTCTGTTTTCTCTAGCACCCACTAGAAGGAAGCACCAACCCCCTGGTTTCTCTAGCACCAACTATAAGGAAGCACCAACTCCCTAGTTTATCTAGCACCAACTAGAAGGAAGCACCAACTCCCTGTGTTCAAGCACCCACTTGAACCTTTGAGGACACCAATCCTCCCTAGCACCTCCCAACCACCCTGATTAATAAATTCTTTGTTACTGAAACTCTATAGAGATATAAAATAATTCAATGGCTTACCAACCCTATTGTTGTTCTGTTACGCTGCTCTACCCTATCTGCATCAGTGTCTTCTGCACACCATTTGTACTTTTTGTTCTTCATCCTTTTATACTCTCTGCACCATATCCCTTTGATGCAACCTTCCTCTACCATGCATCTCTACTCCTGTGCTCTGCCTCCTTGCTCACACTTGAATCCTCCACCATGACAACAACCGCCATCTCTTCTTTGTTCATCATTCTTATAGTACATGTGCTCCTTGTGCATGCAATATTTTCAATGCCTATGCATGCACACTCTGCGTTAAATTCCTCCGTAACTTGAGTGCTCTGTCTGATCATCATCGTGACTCTTCAACTTCTTTGGTCGTTTTCCACCATGCGTCCAACATCACTGGGTGTTCTGCTGAGATTTCTCAACCTCTCTGAAAATTGAGACTCCTCGTCTTCTTTGGTGTATTTGAGCTTATTCCTTCCTAAGTTTGGGGTGCAAATGCACCTTTTGGATATGCAGCGAGAAAATATGGACGGCTAGAATCTGTTCTCCCGGATCTACGATCGCGATTGGATTCTGGAGCTCCCCTGCCATTCTACCTTTAAGAGGAAGGGGGGGCTCCGGAATTGGGCGCGCATCTCTTGAGCAGCCAGGATTAGAGTGCCCAGATTAACGGTGCTCAAACAATTCCGGAACCCCCTTGCCTTTCTGCCTTTAATATGGGGGGGTCCAAAATGGTGGGGTATTGATGAAGGACCCCACTCCTGTCATGTCACCTTTTGTATCGTTCTCCACCTGGCCGTGCAACAAGGCTTGTTCCCTTTAGCCCCTCCTTGTCCTCTGACATCTGTCCATCTCTCGATTTCCAAAACTCCAAAGTGGTGTAAATCTGCTGACGTCACACATGGATTGACACGTGTTGAATACTGCCACATGTCACTCTGATTCGTGACTTACATGTACCTGAAATGTTGAATCACTCTGACACTTGTCATTACCTGCTTGTGCCACATGTTCCTAGCTGACATGGTATGCTGATGTGAGTTGGGTCGACGGTCCAGATCACATCTTGATCTAACGGTTCAGATTCAGTCGGGATTTCACAGATCACGATTTCGACACTCTTGACATTCAGTGTTTTTGTCACTTCAAAGTCCCGATCCATGAAACTCCGTAATGGAGTCGTATCAATGGTCCAGATCACATCTTGATCTAATGTCTGCAATTAAATCGCAATATCACATATCACGATTTTGGGATTCCTAAGGTTATTATTCTTTGACATCTTCAACTCTCAATCCATGAAACTCCAAAATGGACTTAGATTGATGGTCCAGATCAGACCTTGATTCAATGGCTGCGATTAAATTGAGATTTCACAATTCTTGTTGCATTGTTTCTTTTCCCTCTCCATGTCATGATTCATGAAACTCCGATATGGATTTGGATCAATGGTCCAGATCTGATCTTGATTCAACGACTGCGATTAAGTCACGATTTTGCATATCACGAAATCAGAATTTTTGTGGATGATATTACTTGACATATCCAACTCTCTATCCCTGAAACTCCGACATGAACTGGAATCAATAGTCCAGATTCAACCTTAATCTGATGACTGAGATTAAATCGCAATTTCAGATATCACGATTTCGAGAGGTTAGGGAACATCGTTCCTTTGAATCTCCAGTCAACGAACTGACGATCTATCCCCATGTGTCCTACCTGAAGATGGATGGTCCTCCTTCTTTTGGGATTTTGTGAGCCCTCTAATCCTTGCACTTTAAAGAACGTGCAAGTTCTCCTCAATACAATAGTGGTTGGACCCTGTGCTCGGATCTAACACCCGAGATCTATCCTCCATATCTGCACGCTCCTCTTGTCTATATTGAGATCTGACGGTCATCGGGAATTCAAGATGGGATCCAACGATCACTGATGCTTCTCCTCCAATCTTACGCATCCTCCTTACTTGGAATAATTTCTAAGTGTCAAAGGCCTCGACCTTTGATCTGCCTTTGATCCTAAGTACGCTATCTCCCTTGAGCTTTAGCCATGAGTTAACCTCATCCCTGGTGCACACCTACGCACTACATTTGACTCTGTGCTAATTCCTCCTAAGATTACGTTGTTCCTATTTTTCCATCAATGCACACTCTGATCCTGCCATCAATGACAAGCGCATACTGCCTATAAAGCATGCCAACTATCCTCTACAGTGTCTTCCCAAACTGCTTCTGATGCCCATATGTTACATTCTTCCTGCAGTGTCTTCCCAAACTTCTTTTTATGCCCATCTGTTACATTCTTCCTATACTCATGCCATATTCACTGTTGTACTTGCCATCAATGACAAGCATACACTACATGTTAAACATTTTCCAACAATCTCCCCCTTTGGCATTGATGGCAACTGAGGCACCCGAATTCTTTTCTCCCCCTTTGACATCAATGTCAAAGAGGAGACATGCTCCCCCTGAGCTATTGCAGTAATTTTAGGAGGCATTATATATTCAACCAATACACAACTCTCCCTAACAAGATGGACTCTTTAGGTGTGAAACGAAATGACACCCAACTTCTGTCTGAGATATTCAAACTGTGTCTTGGCTAGGGGTTTAGTAAAGATATCTGCAATTTGTTCTGTAGTGGGAATGTAATGGACCTGAACAATCTGATTGGTGACCTGCTCTCTTAGAAAATGATATTTTATGGGAATATGTTTTGTCTTGGGGTGGAAGACATGATTTTTAGACACAATGATGGCACTAGTGTTATCACAACAAATTGGGATTGGTGTAGTGTATTTTATCTCTAAGTCTGCAAGTGTTTGAATCATCCATAATACCTATGTGCAACAGGTAGCGGCAACAATGTACTCTTCCTCTGTGGTTGATAAAGAAATGGAACCTTTCTTTTTACTAAGCCAGGCTACTAAGGAGTCACCCAAGAAGAATGCTCCTCCACTGGTGCTTTTTCTCAAATCAACACACTTTGCCCAATCTACATCTGAATAAGTAGTCAACTAAAGACTTTGATTTATGGGATACCACAAACCATAAGTCATTGTTTATTTTAAGTACCTGAATATCCTTTTGATAGCTTGCAAATGACTCTGTTTAGGTGCAGCCTGATATCTTCCTATCATTCCTACAACATGCATTGTCTCTAGGCGAGATGTTGTGATGTACAACAGGCTTCCTATCATTGATCGATATGAGCTTTGATCAACATCAGGTGAATCATCATACTTTCTTAATTTACATCCAGTTACCATAGGTGTACCCACAGGTTTAGAATCTTCCATTTGAAACCTTTTCATCATTTCTCTTAGATATTTTTCTTGAGAAATGAACATCCCTTCGGGCCTCTAAGTAATTTGCAGACCAAGGAAAAAATGACAATTCTCCTGTCATAGACATTTCAAATTCAGACTCCATGGCAGAAGAAAACCATTGTACCAGTGAATCCTTATTACATCCAAGGATGATGTCATCTACATAGACCAGTATGATGAGAAAATCATTATCCTCTATCTTAATATACAAATTGTTGTCAGTTGTTCCTCTCTTGAACCCTTTGTCTTTGAGATATGTATCTAGTCTATGATGCCAGGCTCGAGGGGCTTGTTTTAAACCATATAAATCTTTCTTCAACTTGCATACTAAGTCAGGGTTATCAAACAATTTGAAACCTTATGGTTGTTCCATATAGACTTCTTCACTTAAATCTCTATTGAGAAAGGCTAACTTGACATCCATTTGGTAGACTTTAAACCTTTTATGACAAGCATAGGCAAGAAACATTCTGATAGCTTCTAATCTTGCTATGGGCACAAATGTTTCATCAAAATCCAGTCCTTCTATCTGAGCATAGCCTTTATAGACTAACCTCTCTTTGTTCCTGATAACTTGTCCTTGCTCATTCAACTTATTCTTAAAGATCCATTTGGAGCCAATGACGTTTTTGCCTTCGGGTCTTTGAACCATCTCCCATGTATTGTTTTTCTCAATCTGATCAAGTTCTTCATTCATTGCTTTAACCCAGTGATCATATTTGTTGGCTTCATTAAAATTCTTGGGTTCCAGCATAGATATGAGAGCTATATGAGATTGTTTGGTGGTTTTGATTAGATTTCTCCTAGTATGTAAACCTTTGTATTTTTCTCCAATTATCTGACTTGCAGGATGATTCTTTTGAATGATTCTGGAGGAGGAATTTGTAGTTGACTACTGATTTGATTATGTCTGAGTGTTTGAGTCTTCATTTGATTCAGAGTCTTCATTTTTTGATTCTTGGACTTGTTCATCTTCATCTTTAGTTGTGTCTTCTGTAGAAGACTCATTACTGTACACCTCTCTTGTTGGGATTCCTTCATCAATACAATCAACCATTTTATGCAGCCTCTTATTATAGAATCTGTATCCTTTATTGTTTGTAGCATACCCTAAGAAAATTCCTTCATCCACCCTGTCATCATATTTGTTGAGGTTCTCATCATTATTCTTTATGTAGCATTTACTCCCAAAGACTCTGAAGTGTTTGATTGAGACAAGTCTTCCAAAACATAATTCATAAGGTGTCTTGTCACTTTTTGGTTTGACCTGAGCTTTGTTAAGCACATGGACTACTGTGTGTATTGCTTCTACCCAGTAGGTTTGACCAATGTTCTTCTCATTCATCATTAACCTGGCCATTTCCTGCACTGTTCTTCTTTGCCTCTCAACTACTCCATTTTGTTGTGGAGTTCTTGGGATTGTGTATTCTCTCTTGATCCCATGCTCATCGCAGAATTCCTTGAAGTCTCTTGACATAAACTCTCCTCCTCTATATGATCTTACTACCTTTAACCTCTTCCATGTTTGAGTCTCAGTTAAATCCTTAAATATCTTAAACTTCTCAAATGATTCATCTTTTTCTTTGAGAAAGGCAACCCAAGTAAGTCTTGATTAATCATCGATAATCATCATGAAGTAGTTTTATTTCCCTGTTCCTTCCTGTCTTGATGGTACAAATAAATCCATATGAACTAGTTGGAGTGGTTTCTCCGTTGAGGTAAAGCTCTTGGACTTAAACTGTGTCCTGTTTTGCTTCCCTACTTGACAGGGTTTACACACTAAATCTTGGGGATTTTATATTCTCGGAAAATCTTTTACTGCCTCGAGGTTTTTGATTTTGATTAAGTGGTCAAAGTTTAGATGTCTAAGTCTCCTATGCCATAACCAACTTTCATCATGTTTTCTTAGATGACATTCTTCTCTATTTTCTTTCAACACATATACATTATTTTCTATCCTTATGCCTTTGGCCACCACTTGTCCTGAGTTTACAGACTTTATCTTGCAATCCTTGGACATGAACAACACCTCGCATCCTCTAACACATAGTTGAATTACACTGATCAGGTTATGTTTCAACCCATCCACAAGTAGAACATATTGGGCTTTTCCTTTTCCATTACTTAAGCTCACCATCCCTTTGCCTTTTATTTTCCCTGGAGCATCATTTCCAAAGGTTACACTTCTTGATTTGCTTTCACTTAGAGATAGAAACTTGCCTTTGTCTCCCGTCATGTGTTTGGAGCATCCACTATCTATATACCAAGGGTTCGTTTTTCTTTGAGTAGACAATACTAATCCACACTTGTTACTTTCCTTATTCTTCCAAAACTTGACATTTTCAGCAGGGGATTTCAAATCTGGTTCATAGTTCCTTAACTGACACTCAATAGATTTATGTCCAAAGTTATGATAGGTGTAGCATTCAATCTCATTATTCAATAAGTCAAACTTATTGTTGCAGTGTTTCCTACTTATTGAATATTGATTATTTCTTGGCCTCCTTAGTTGTATGTGTCCAGACTTAATTTGGAAATTTGCAGTCTGTGAAGGATTATTACTTGACTGTATCATTCTCTGTTGTGGGAAGTATTTATTCCTTTGAAATATTAATTGCTCATGTCTACGTCTTAAGGAACAATTTACAGCTTTGTGACCAAAGTTAGAACAGTAGAAACAATAGCCATAGAAAAAAATTTTGTACCTGGAAAATGGTTGCCTTCTTTGAGCAAATCGATTTCTTTCTTGTTGATGACGTCTTTCAGTAGAGAGAGAATTATTTCTTCATTCTATAGATTCAATCTTGGAACCTTTTTCTTTACTCATCCTGGGTGGCTGATTGTCTTTGTTTCTGCAGGTTTGTTATTGTCATTGGTTGTACTTTTGACAAACTTGATGGGTTCTTCATTTCCTGGCTTCCCACTACTTGATCCCTCTTTATAACCCAAACCAGTTTTCAGCTTTGGATTCCTTTGCTGATTCAGAATGGTGCCTAATCCTTTTGAGTCTTTGATACTTGACAGATTCTGATTACACAAGGCTTGAAATTTCACCATTTCTTTCTTTGTTTTCACTACTTCTTGTTCTAATGATTCACATCTTGTTTTCTTTTCTGATAGCTGTTGTTTCAGAATCTCTTCGATTTTCTTTTCCTCTTCCAATTCTACTTTTAGTAGGACAAGGTATTCACCAGGTTCTTGACTGTCTTTCTCGAACTGTATCAACAATTGTCTTTGCTTTATTTTCTTGATTCTTAGTCTGTCAATCTCTTCCAATGCACTGATCAGTTCTCCTTCCATGTCAACCACAACTTTTTCATCATTCTCATCACTGCTTGTGCTTTTATTATCATACTTCTCTTTAGCCATAAGCATGAAGTCATTTACTTTATCTTCATAGGAAGATTCACTATCGGTGTCTTCTGAGGATTCATCATTGTTTACACATAAACTTTTCCTTTTATCAAATCTCCTGGATTTGTGCTTCTCTTCACCTTCATCGTTCTGATCATGTTTCTTGTGTGGACATTTATTTGCAAAATGACCTATCCTTCCACAGTTAAAGCATTTGAAAGGCAGTTTACCTTTGTATTTAGCTGATCCCTTCTTCAATCTCTTCACAAATTTTTCTTCAATTTCATCAGGCTCAGAATCCTCATTCTTGTATGCTTTAAATGATGCTTCTCTGGAGGTGGGTTTATCTTTAACTATTTTCATTTCATATGCAGTCAGTGTTCCTAGAAGCTGATCAAACTGCAAGGTTTTTAGATCATTAAGTTCTTCTATAGCAGAGACCTTCGGGTTGAACCTATCTGGGAGAGATCTCAAGATTTTCTGAACTAAAGAAGGTTCCCCAATTGTTTCACCAAGTTCCTTCATTGCATTTACCATTTCTTCTATTCTCAGAAAGTATTTTCCAATAGTTTCATCTTCCTTCATCTTTAGCTATTCAAACATTATTCTATAGCTTTGAATATTTGCATCCTTTACCTTCTCATTACACTCGTAACTACTAACGAGTTTGTCCCACATTTCTTTGGCAGTTTCTAGGTGCATAACTTTTACAAATTCTCCTTCTGCAAGCCCACTCAAGATAACATTCATAGCCTTAGAGTTGAAGCTAAATTCTAGTTTGTCATCCTTATTAGCTAGCACAACTGACTTTACATACTGAGTATCTACCACATCCCAGACATCTGCACCTAATGCCATTATGTAGGTTCTCATTCTAACTTTCCAGAAGGCAAAGTTTGTTCCATTGAACAGAGGGGCCTTATTGGTTGAATTTCCTTCATGGCTTGACATGTTTAAGCTCTAGGATATACCCTTAGATAAAAGGGGCCAGCTCTGATACCAATTGTTGGACAACTGAGAGGGGGGGGGTGAATCAGTTGTTACCATCCTTAAACAATTATGCTTCTTTTAAAATCTTTACAAGGCACTATATGATGATCACAATAATGCAGTGAAATAAACAAAGGCACATTCAACATCAGTCACATATATGAGAAAGATAGAGACAAATAGTTCCTGAGGAAACCCATACAGGGTAAAAACCTCATTTTATTTATATAATAAGTATTATATACATTCTTTACATTATCATACATATGAGCACCAACTCATTGTGATGCTACAACCTCTGTTTTTGCAAGATGCAACTTGCTGAGAGCACTGACTCTCTGTTTTCTCTAGCACCCACTAGAAGGAAGCACCAACCCCTTGGTTTCTCTAGCACCAACAAGAAGGAGGCACCAACTCCCTAGTTTCTCTAGCACCAACTAGAAGGAAGCACCAACTCCCTGTGTTCAAGCACCCACTTGAACCTTTAAGGACACCAGTCCTCCCTAGCACCTCCCAACCACATTGATTAATAAATTCTTTGCTACTGAAACTCTACAGTGATATAAAATAATTCAATGGCTTACTAGCCCTGTTGTTGTTCTGTTACACTCCTCTGCCCTATTTGCATCGGTGTCTTCTGCACACCATTTTCACTTTCTGTTCTTCATCCTTTTATACTCTCTGCACCATATCCCTTTGATGCAACCTTCCTCTGCCATGCATCTCTACTCTTGCGCTCTGCCTCCTTTCTCTCACTTGAATCCTCCACCATGACAACAACCGCCATCTCTTCTTTGTTCATCATTCTTATAGTACCTGTGCTCCTTGTGCATGCAATATTTGCAATGCCTCTGCATGCACACTCCACGCCAAATTCCTCTGTAACTGAGTGCTTTGTCTAATCATCATCCTGACTCTTCATCTTCTCTAGTCATTTTCCACCATGCATCCAACATTACTGGGTGTTCTGCTGAGATTTCTCAACCTCTCTGGTAGTTGAGACTACTCATCTTCTTTGGCACAGTCGATCTTATGCCTTCCTAAGTTTGGGGTGCAAATGCACCTTTTGGATATGCAACAAGAAAATCTGGATGGCTAGAATTTGTGCTCCCAGATCTACGGTCGGGATTGGATTCCGGAGCCCCCCTACCATTCTACCTTTAAGTGGAGGGGGGGGAGCGGTCTAGAATTGGGTGCACATCTCTCAAGCAGCCAAGATTAGAGTGCCCAAATCAATGGTGCTTAAGCGATTTTGGACCCCCCTTTCCTTTCTGCATTTAATATGGGGGGGGCGGGTGGGGGGGGTCCGAAATGGTGGGGTATTGACGAAGGACCCCACTCCTGTCATGTCACCTTTTGTATCATTCACCACCTGACTGTGCAACAAGGCTCGTTCCCTTTATCCCCTCCTTTTCCTCCGACATCTGTCCATCTCCTGATTTCTGAAACTCCGAAGTGGTGTAAATATGTTGACGTCACACGTGGATTGACACATGTTGAATATTGGCACGTGTCACTCTGATTCGTGACTTACATGTGCCTGAAATGTTGAATCAGTCTGACACTTGTCATTACCTGGTTGTGCCATGTGTTCCTAGCTGACATGGTATGCTGACATGAGTTGGGTCGACGGTCCAGATCACATCTTGATCTGATGGTTCAGATTCAGTTGGGATTTCACACATCACGATTTCGACACTCTTGATGTTCAGTGTTTTTGTCACTTCAAAGTCCTGATCCACGAAACTCTGTAATGGAGTCGTATCAATGGTCCAGATCACATCTTGATCTGAGGGCTATGATTAAATCGCAATATTGCATATCGCGATTTCGGGATTCCTGTGGTTATTATTATTTGACCTCTTCAACTCTCGATCCGCGAAACTCCAAAATGGACTGAGATCGCCGGTCCAGATCAGACCTTGATTCAATGGCTGCGATTAAATCACGATTTTGCAATTCTTGTTGCATTGTTTCTTTTCCCTCTCCATGTCACAATTCGTAAAACTTCGATATGGAGTTGGATCAATGGTCCAGATCTGATCTTGATTCAATGGCTGTGATTAAGTCATGATTTTGCATATCGCGAAATCAAGATTTCTGTGGATGATATTACTTGACATCTCCAACTCTCGATCCCTGAAACACTAACATGGATTGGAATCAACAGTCCAGATTCAACCTTAATCTGATGGCTGAGATTAAATCATGATTTCAGATATTGTGATTTTGAGAGGTTAGGGAACATTGTTACTTTGACTCTCCAGTCAACGAACTAACAGTCTATCCCCACGTGTCCTGCCTGAAGATGGATGGTCCTCCTTCTTTCGGGATTTTTTGAGCCCTCTACTCCTTGCACTTTAAAGAATATGCAGGTTCTCCTCGATCCAATGGTGTTCAGACCCTACGCTCGGATCTAACGCCTGAGATCTATCCTCCATATTTGCATGCTCCTCTTGTCTATATTGAGATCTGACGGTCATTGAGAATTTAGGATGGGATCCAACGATCACTGACGCTTCTCCTCCAAGCTTACGCATCCTCCTTACTTGGAATAATTTCTAAGTGTCAAAGGCCTTGACCTTTGATCTGCCTATGATCTTAAGTATGCTATCTCCCTTGAGCTTTATCCATGAGTTAATCTCATCCTCGGTGCACACCTACGCACTGCATTCAACTCTGCGCTAGTTCCTCCTAAGCTTACGTTGTTCCTGTTTTTCCATCAATGCACACTCTGATCCTACCATCAATGAAAAGTGCATACTGCCTATAAAGCATGCCAACCATCCTCTGCAGTCTCTTCCCAAACTGCTTTTGATGCCCGTCTATTACATTCTTCCTGCAGTGTCTTTCCAAACTGCTTCTGATGCCCATCTATTACATTCTTCCTGCAGTGTCTTCCCAAACTGCTTTTGATGCCCGTCTATTACATTCTTCCTGCAGTGTCTTCCCAAACTGCTTCTGATGCCTGTCTATTACATTCTTCCTATACTCATTCCATCTTCACTGTTTTACTTGCCATCAATGACAAGCATACACTACCTGTTAAACATTTTCCAATAGAGAGCACCATGGCCACCTTGGATGAGGATAGTCTCTTGCCATATGACCTTGCTCATCACAGTTATAACATTTTATTGGCCCTCTTCCCCCATTTCTTCCTCCTATGAATTCTCCTCCAGCTCCACCTCCTCGACCTCTTCCTGACCCTTGAGGGTTTTCCTTCACCCTGAATGTTGTTCGGTCCAACCTGTCTGCAAGTGCATCCAACACTCTACATTGATTGGTAGTATGTGTGGTAGATGCACAAAACTCATAGTGTATAAAATTTGGTACTATCGAATATTTTTCCATAACGGGGAACTGTCTTGGACCATGCCCACGGATTCAAAAGATCTCACAATACTCAATTGTTGGTGCTTCTTGGATCCCTGGAAAAGCATGATATGGGGTGCAGTTATGGAATGGTAAGTTCCCAGACACTTGCACAACTCCTTCCATGGGTCCTAGTGAGGTTCCCATCAGATTCTTAGGAGGTCCCATTCCCCTCATTTGTGGACATTCGTTCACCATATGTCCTTATGTATAACATCCTATATACCAAACCTATGGTCGTCCTGGTCTAGGTATCATCAATTCTTGAATATTTTCTGTAAGCGATGATATTTTCCCTTTTAGTTGTGCCAAATTTGCATCTGTTGGGGGTCTGGTCACTCTAAGGACCCCAGGGTATCCCTCCATGGATTCAATATTCATCAATTGTTCCAAGGCATCTATCAAAGTGGCTATCCATTGTTGCATTAGCAGAATCTGAGTCAGAGGTAACAATCCTTGAATGTATGATTCCCTTTGATGTTCCTCATGGATTGGATGTGATAACCTCCCTATAACAAATTTAAACTTCTGGTTGTATTCTCAGGTTGATTCACCTTCCCTTTTTTGTATCTCATGCAACTCAGACAAAGCCTGTTGTTTTGACTGAGGTAGTTTAAACTCCTCTATGAACCTTTTATGTACCTGGCCAAGTGTGAACACTTGACCTTTCATTCATGACACTCTTGACTCAATAATATTCATATAGCACTTGAGAGCATAACCTCTCAAGGTAGTTTGGAACTCAACCAACTTATTCACATATGGAGTCCCTCTGGATCTCCAGATTGCTTCACACAAGAACCAATGCTTCTCAACATCTTCATCTCCCTTACCCCAAAACTCTAGGTATCGAGAAATCAAACCTCCCACTTGACCAACCATTGATGATCTTGGTGATCTTATCAAAATGAATCCTAACGGTCCTTCTTGTGATCTACCAGGGGATCCCAATATCCTCCCTGTACTCGCACTTCCTGGTTGTGACTGACTAACTAATTGTATTGAAAAAAAAACTAGCATGAGAAGGTAGTATCAATCTTACCACTTGTATAGAAGACACTTTGGGTATGGGAGATTCGTGGCTAGCGTCACTAGCTTTGGGGCAATTTTCTTTGATCTGGGGGGTGTCTCTTCAGTCCTATTCCTGATATTCCCTAGCATTGTGTCTAAATATTCTCTTTATTCTTCAATATTCATGTCGACTTCTTCCTCTCTTACGTCTACACCTTCTCCTTCTTTTCCAAACTCTTGGGGACTTCTTTCTCTCTATTCTTATCTATCACTCAATATTTGATTGGCCAATCTTTATTGTCTTCTCATCTTCTGCAACACTTGCATCTATCTTTCCTCTACCTCTCTTGGTCCGACTTATTTCTACAACTTCTTGAACTATCTTGCTTCTTTCTTGATCTTTCTGTGCCACCACTTCTCAACAATGGAGGCTATTTTCAAGGCTCACTTGTCTCTTGAGTCCATTTCTTGTTGTTCACCCCCCCCCTCACCCCCCTGTTTGTTAAAGAACCCTTCCCCTCTCTCAAACCATGATTCTACCCCAGCCTGTCCCTACCCCAAGCGAGGGTGTTTGCAATGCCATATTAATCAGGGACATGGCCAACATCCCCTCTTCCATGAAGAAAACTTTAATCCATAGGGGGATTTCACTCAATATTCTTCCCCTTGCATTTTTCTTGAAATTCTCCTCTGTTCATGAAACATATTGGTGGTTCTCAGCTGCAAACTCAATAATGTATCCCTCTAGTGTGGTATTGACTGCTAGTGGGAAAACCCCCCCTATGGCTACATCAGGGTTTACAATGTAGTCAGATCAATAACCATTTAAAAGTATCCTACTTCTCTAACTACCCCAAACATACCCCAGACTTATGCAAGAAAAGTAAAATGAGAAGGATCCAGTAACTGTACCTTTACTCCACATTCGGTGACGATCCTCTCACGTTTGAAGGATTCACTGACTGCAAACCTCCTCCCAAGTGTGGCCTGCATTCAAAGATAGACAAACAAGAAGCTACAATCATACATAAATACAGGTTAGATGTTATAATAAAAACATAAATCAAATGAAAACATTTGACACATCATGTTCTAGGATAGGAAAAGTACTTCTTTTATTGATAATACAATGATCACCTATAACCAAAGTCGATTACTGCTCCTCAAACATGGTCCGGGCTCCTCTTCACCAAGCTCCAAGTGCACCTCTGCGTATATTTCTCCTCTCAACCTTCTTGGGAAATGGAATGGGTTTATGATGGAGGAAAAAGGGAAAATTGGGGAATTATGAGGCAATTCTCACAACAAGGCTGCAAATTATTGGGGCAAGGAGGGGATGTGAAATGGGTAGAGTTTCACTGCTCTTATGTCTAGATGCGGAATGAGACTCGAACACCTCCTTTTATATGAAAAAAATTGTTAAATTTTCAAAATCCCACCCAGTTTCAGTCTCACTGAATTTTCTACCAAATTTAAATGCCAAACTCAGTTTCAGCACTATGTCAGCATATGCTACAGCGGTGTTTCAGCATCTGCTCACAGTGGTGTTTCAGCATCAGCATATGCTACAGCCTGGTGTTTCAGCATCTGCTCACAGCGGTGTTTCAGCATCAGCATATGCTACAACCTGGTGTTTCAGCATATACTCAGCACTGTGTTTCAGCATATACTACAGCGGTGTTTCAACATAAGCTACAACGGTGTTTCAGCATAAGCTACAGTGGTGTTTCAGCATAAGCTACAATGGTGTTTCAGCATCTAAAAACTTAACAGAAAATAAATTTCTGAACAGAAAATAAATTTCAGAATTGAAACATGAGGATTATGAACATCGTTTTCAACGCAGAAATTAAATATCAGCAATATGCAAAACTCAGAAAATATTAG
>ML799747.1:410255-440804 GCA_009831015.1 Picea engelmannii
TTGCTCTCTCTTGTTTTCTCAACAAGAATTCTTCAGCTCCTCTCTTGTTCTCTCAACAAGACTGTTGTTTCTTCCTCTTGCTCTTGGCATCTCACCAAAAATCCTCTTGGCCTCTCACCAAGATTTCTTTCACTCCTTGTTCTACCAAGAATGGGTGCACCCATTTGCCTTAATCAACTTCATGAGTGAAGGTGAGGAGTTTTCTAATTTAACGGTTGAGTTTAGATTAGATGGGTGGCTGAGATTTGGTGTCTCTTCACTCACCCTCACTTCAATCATAAAGTTATCTTTTAATTTGCATCTCACAAATTAATTTGACTAAGACCCAATTTCGGCAATTTCTCCCCTTAGGCGCCTAGGGAAGAGAAACACTTGCCTTGGTACATTATTTTAATTAAAAATTTAACATAAATATGGTTATTTGGTTGGGCGAATGGCTATAGGTGGTGGAATAGTTGGTAAACAACCCAATAGCCTATAATCTCAACCAATTCCTTGCAAATTTTTAATTTTTTCAACTTTTGCAAGTATACGTAGGTTGTAGTGGTGTAACTAGCATATTTACACATGAAGCATTGGTGTAGGATGCGTACATCTTCAAAAAATGAATTTTTAAAAAGATAAATTCAGTGATGTCTTGGAAAAAATAGAAAGTAAGAGGGCTAAGTTCCAGGTATGCATGTATGGAGAAAATTAGGGTTATAACATTGACCCAAAAGTCAATTGCTCGTGTGACTAGATGATCCAACTGATGAAGCATTGCACTCTTTTTGTGCCCCAAGTACAGGTCCTCTTGACTCATTCTTGGAATTCTGGAGCTTCTTGGAGCCTATTTATCTAGTTCAAAATTTATTCTGGGAACTTAACCCAGAATATCTCATACTTGTCACTCAATGTTTCTGAGTAAAATACTCCCTCACAAGTATCTTCCATATATTTCCCCCTCAACTCTAATTCTTTCATTATGAATATGTTGAAGTTTCTTTCCCACCATTGGTCAATATTACATCTGTGAATCAGTGGAATAATTCTCCCTACAGGTTCCCTTTTTATGTAGGTCTAGACAATGGAACGATTTTGTTGGCACAAGTTTGATTAGACCAGGGTCCTTCTTAGGTTACCAACAAAAGGTACTGAGTAGTCTACGACACTGGAATTTTCATCTCCTCTTAAGAGAGGAAGTCTCACCCGAAGTGCTGCTGAGACAAATAGATATGGAAGGGTAGGGAAAATACTTAGGAGGATTCACAAAACCTTCAAGATTCATCCTGATCTTGCACAGGACATCTAACTATAGAATAGATTTGAACTCATGTGTGCAAGAACTAGAACTACTTATGTTGCGAACAAGCATTTAAACACAGATACATCATGGAGAACTTATAAACCATAAATAAGTACTATAGTGCATAAGTATAACAAAAAAAGACACAACATATTTTGAAAATTTATATCCTTCTTCATATTATCTTCAGATCTTTCTTCATTTACAAACTTAGAGATACAAAGTAACGCTCTCTTGTAGACTCCTAGCTCTAGACTCATGTCAAAAATATCTAACTCCTAGAATGGTGTACAGATTACATTACAGACTCAAAACACTAACCTCTTAGCCTCATATAATAACTATGACATAAACCTAATAGTAAGGGAAATATCGAATTGAAAAAAATCATAATTCAACCTAACCCTTTTACAATCATATTCATCCCTATATATAAGCCAGGTTGTGTCTCTTGTCTTTGATTGCATGCTTTCTTGTTCTATCGCATTTGCTCTTTCTTTGTTGGCATTTCACTCTCCTTTTAGCAACTGATTTTTGTTGCTTATCCTTTCTCTGTTGTCCAACTTCTTATGAAGTTTGTGGAACTCGTATTAGGCCAAAACTTGTGCAATTCCTTATCCAAAAAATGGAGGGCCCAACAAAAGATGGGTGTCAGTCTAGTCCAGTAATAGAAGAGCCAGTATGTCCTACTTATAAATGATCCTCTGTTGAATCTATGACCCCATGTATGTCACCACAATCAATGATAACATTTGAATACTTGTCAAAAACCATCATAGTTAGTCAAGGAGTACAAATTAGTTGTAGTCAAAATAGTGGGAGTAGTGTGTAGATTCAAATTCAAAATTAGAGTCCACTAGCATCACCAAGAGGACGAACTACACAAGACAACATGGCAAGAGTAGATAATACTCTTAAACCTCCTTAATTCAAGGGAGTAGGGTCATAGGATCCGAAACAACACTTGTTTGTGTGAGAAATAGTTTGGGCCGCTAAAAACATACAGGATGATGTTGTAAAAATTCCACAATCAACAACAACAGTTATAGGTTGTGTGATGGTATCGTATATGAAGTTATGGATCATTATTCCTATAGGACAGGATAAGACCTTACTAGAGATAAAGAAATCACTATTAAAGGAGTTCAAAAATCCAAATTCAAAGTCGTGATACATCACTGAGCTAAAAGAGATAAAAAAAAGTACAAACAAAGATTGTGTGGGATTTCGATTAGCACTTTAAGGATGTGATGATGAGATTGACTTTCCAAATTATAGATCAACAACATAAAGAGTGTTTTATTACCAGAATTATACCACACAATCAAAGTCCCCTAATTCAACATAAGATTATGTCGTAGCCTGTGGCCCTAGAGATTTCAATGAAACTAGAGGAATATCCAATAGGAGATATAGGAGGAATGGCATAGGTTCAGACATAGTTGGCTTCATTGACAAGTCAATTGGTCAATATTACCAAAGGAAGGGAGAAACTAGAACAATTTTGGTGTACCAAATGCAGGATAGAGGGACAATCACAAGTACAAATGCCCAACATTGATGCAATATTTAGTAGCTAGAGCATCAAACCCACTACCAGGGGGGATACTGCAAGATATGTAAGAAATGGGGCCATCACTCCACTGAGTGTCCATTGCTACAAAAGTATCACAGTACACCCAAGAACATTTTTTTCAATCTTTTCAAATTGGTAGGACATGAAGAGAAGGATTTTCATGCATTTGAACTACTAAGGGAGCACATATTAGATATGTATCAGATATAAGAAGAGAACACCTCTACAGAGGGGGGTGGTGCACAGTATAATAATCAGAGAGGTTTCAATAAAGGGAATAGAGGAAAATTTGGTAGAGGTTGGAGTAGAGGGAATTTTAGTAGAAGAGGACATAGATTGATTATATGTTATAATTGTACTCAACTTGGACACTTGACCCATGATTTCCAGAATCCATGTACGACATGCACATATTGCAGAGGGATATTGCCAACTAGTTGTGAAATGGAAATCTAGAGGAAACCCAAATAAGAATTCAAATCAAATGTGTAGATGATATTAACCGAAAGACACAGTGAAGGACCAAAAATAATAGTTGTTACATAGGGAGGAGCTAGGATAGGCATTGATATGGAAAATTGAGGAAACCAGATAGAGAAACAGGTAAGGAAGTCAGTAGGGCTTATACCAACATTCAATCCATAGTAGGAGAAATAGAAATATCATAGCGCAATAAATGAAATACTTGTACCACATGGGGAATCATCAACATCGTCGTTTCCTCATATAGAAGATCGAGTTGTACCAGAGAAGTCAAATGTGCAGGTAAATACACTAAAGGAGTTATTAAGGATTTGTGTGTGATGCAAGAGCATCGCCAACATCAAGCGAGCGTGGGGCAAGCGCAACACATTTTGAGAACATGATAAATTGTTTAAAACTTTTGAAGATTGGATGCGCCAAAATTAAATGTGATATTTAAGGAGAGGCATACTTATATATTGTGAAGGACCTTGAGAGATCTGATCTCATCCATAGTAGGTAGAAAGCATTTATGTTAGTAGGTATCCTTGAATTCTCTGATGTGATAGTTTTAGGAGTGGAGGGAAAATGGATATAGACACCCTCATTGTGTAATTGTAACATAGGAGGTGTTAGCACTTTGCAATTTGCCTAAGGCTGCTGAGGCAAACACAGAGGTAACCTCGAACCGCTTCGAGTCTTGGATCTAGCCCTCCAAGACTCAGAGAGGGATCTCTCTTTTAGATTTAGCTTTGTTTGGGCAATAGGAATGATGTTAGGCTAGTTATAAAGAAAGAAAAATATAGAGTTTTTGATTTTGAGATGGTTACTTTGGGAAAGCAGGGAGAGCCATTGGGCACATGGGGTCTGCGATTAAAAGTGATTCACATACTAGATTTGGACAAGAATGTTACACAAGGCAAGGCAACCGAAACATTGGATTGATTTAAGTTTAAATGGCGTGGATGAGAAGATAAATAGGTGAGGAAAAAACTAGGCACAGGAGCAGTTAAGAATTCCTGCACTAAGATTTAGGTGAGGAAAAAGACAGGCAAAGGAGCACTTAAGAATCCCTAAGCTAGTCTTTTGCAGAAAACATAAAGATTGTCAGAAGCCGAGAGGCAAAGTATACGATGATAAATTCTACCCCTATAACTTTCCTTCTGATAATTGGAACAGAAAACAAATTGTGAAGAAAACAGGAAACACACTAACAAAGAAGGAAAACATCACCAATATCCCTACACAAGAATCCTGAGAACATCATGTACATCACTGGTATATCATTAAAAGTAACAGAGAAATATTCTTTGGCTGAACACAGCCATCACCCAGCAGAGAAAATAAAATCTCAGCTCTAGACCTCTCACACAGGTCGAGCCTCTCCCATTACAGCCCAGTCGAACCCTCACTTCATTTTTTACATGTGTATTTATAATAAAAAACCCCCTAGCCTTCAAAGATTCGGGCTCATGCCTCAGCACTCTAAAAATAGAAAACTTTTACAACCAAATAATGACATTTGTAGGGTCTATCTACAACAAACCCAACAGTAAACTGAGTGAAAACTAACTTTGGTGACTGTTTGCTTTGACATCTGGCACATGGAGGAGGTTTAATGACTTGCTGGTGCATAGACTGTAACAGCCTCAAAATTGATGAATGCAGTGGTCCTTGGATGCTGGAGGTTGTTGGAAACTTGCTAGCAGCTGGAGAAAATCATGTTTAACCTCGGCCATGTGTCCCCTGTTTTTTTTTTTTTTTTTTTCCATCATTGCCTCGAATCCTGGATGATTATCATTCTGGATCCGCCTCAAATCATGGATCGGTTTCTTTTTTCCAATTTTGTCATTGCCAGGTGTCTTCTGTAGCTTTAGGGGTGATGATTCCATGGATACCACATTAGTGTTGTCAGTTGCCACTAAAACCCTGACCACCAAAAAACATCCAACTGCTTCTGCTTTGCACGCACCTGAAGCAATTTCATAGTTGAACCAATGATATCTGACAATCGGGAAGGAACCTGTTCAAGTTCAAGTCTGCCTACTTCTATCTTGGCTAGATCAAGAATGGCATTTTCAATTTGCCAGGGGAAATATGTAGACTATGATACATTTATAAGGTGTTCCCGTTGCTCCTCTGTTAGGTCTATATCCACTGCCAATGATGCCATTCCAATAATGCCATGAATGGGATTTCTTTCGATGATGCTCAAGCCCAGACCAGTCCCACCATAGAGCCTTGTTGTTGAACTGTCTGCTCGAGAGAATGCCTTGAATACCTCCTTCTGTTTTTCGTTACTGATGCCAATGATTGATTATTCATCCTTCTGAAAATCAATGGACCTGCATTCCTCTAAAACCCTGAAACTGCTCAGAAAACCTTTGACTGATAACCATTTTTACTATCTTGAAAAACACCTCATTCGGATTTAGATCAGTGTTGTGCTTGTATTTTTGTTTTGGGCTTTCCTGTGCATATCTTTGGACTTCCCAGAAGCATTGTCTTCTAAGTAATTCTGGTGCTCATCCATGCTTGAGAAATGGTAACAGTGCCTGGTCTATGTTCCTCATGAACACATGTAATGACTTTCCTTCTTACACTTTGGTGAAGTGCTTGCATAGAGATTTTGTATGCAACTTCCACCTACTGACCAGAATTGGAATACAAGAGCTGTATAAGTAGGTTCAATTACCTAATAATCCACATTTCAGCTTCAAAGCAACCAAAAACAAAAACAAAATTTGGACACTACAGAAAAAACCATGTCATGGTAGTATCATAGTTGATCTCTTGTCTGCAAACATCCATCAGAGAAAGTAATGCTGATAATGGATGCTTGCAGGCTGAGCATAGATAAAATGTAGTCTATCCAACATTTATCTTTATCCAGCTTGGTTGGGAACCAACATCTTCTTGGGAATCTGCTATCCCTTGGCAGGCTGACACTTCCAAGTTTTTCGAGTAGTAGTGCGTTTTTACAGGCACTATATGAACCATAGCTTAAAGTGAAAGGGATAACCCAATGCCCATGACCAAGTTTGCCACTTGACAAATACTGGGACTGCTCTAACTCCAATTTGTCCCCTTCGAGCTTAGCAAAAACCACTGGATATCCCTTTTGCTTTGTCCAAGATCCCATTAGCTCATTCACAGACTCTCCTGAAGTAATACGCTGCCAAATAGCTCACCCAAGTTGCAAATATTTCATTCAGCCATAGGTGAGTCCACCATTCCATCGTGACCAAATTTCCAAACCACTGGTGGACTAGCTCATGTGTCACAACAATTGCAACTCTTTGCTTATTTGCAGCCGCAGAATGTTGCTCATAATATAACAAAGCAGTTTCCTGATATGTAACCAAACCATAGTTCTCCATTGCTCCATATCCAACTTTGCCAGGGGATAAAGAGTCCTAAAATATTCAGCATAATATGGAAGGGTTCTTACTGCAACATCCAGAGCAAATATCCCTTGTTTGGTTTTACCAACCTCACAATACATGCGAATTTTATTCCCTGCTGTAGCTGTCCGTTCTATACATTCAAGTTCGCCCACAATAATTGCCACCAAGTGTGTTGACATAATAGGTGATTCCTGAAAACTGACTGTCCTCAAATGTCCATCAGACTTTTCTTCAATATCTCCCCTATCTTAGTTTTTTGCATATAACGTAGGAACAATTGTATTTGAATTCTGTGCCCATGTTCCATTGACAGGATAAGTCACCTGGTCTTTGTCGTTAGGATCGTCTTCCACATTTCCTGAATCGAGCATTCTCAGAGCTGCAAGGCATCGCTTTTTCCTGGCAATACAGCAGTTTATAACTTGAAGTCGCCGATGCGAATGGAAATATTGTAAGTCTGGATTTTCATCAAGTGGCAACCATGGTATTGGCTATCCCTCATCCCAAAGTAGCATTCTATGCATGCGCCCTCCACTGTGGTGGACACCTTTAACCTGATTCAACACCTGTCACAGTGTTTTAGAAGTTGTGCTTTATATTTTTTGGTTTCATGTGGGCAATATCCCACATTCACGAGAGGAAAATACAAACGAGTATTGTTATATGCAGATGGTAGGAGGGTTGTTCGATGTAGTGAGCCCAATGCTCGGGCTTTGGGTTTAGGCATTTGTGCTACTTTGTGTTTGTTGTGTTGAACGGTGCTTATCCCTTGGTGTCGAGCATAGGAGGTTGGCCCGAGGCCAATGTATATTTTGCTAAACATTATGTTAATTTTTCAATAAACTCTGCATAAATGCCAAGGCCGAGGGGCCATTTTGAATTTTTTCCACATTCACCAAGTCTTTGTGAACAAAACAATTTTGTCTTTGCCCACTAGAACAAGACTTTTACCCTTTCAAACCAATCCACCATTCTTTTTGCAAGACAATACACCAAAACTCACTTTGAAGCTTGCGCGCAGGTATTCGTCTTAGGCTTGGTGAATGTCGGGCGTTTTCGCTGCCTTCGCCCAACGACGTGAGCGAATACATCCACCTGAAATAAACAAATATTATTCAGAAGACTGGTCCCCTATTTTATAGGGTCCTAACAGGAGGAAGCATCAGAATAGAGCATAGAAGAGAAGAAGAGAGCTATGTAGAAGACTCCATGTACATAAGTTATGAATTAATACAAAGAAGCTGTGATTTAGACTCATGGTGTCCATATATTCTCTGTGTATGCATCTTTGAATGTTATGCTTCATGAATGTTTTACTCTTCCTGACATGCAATTGCTTTTATGCTATGTGTGAATGATTTCTTGTTGAATATTTGAAATTGGAGAGGAAAGGGTAATGAAATGAGTTTCAATTGTTTCTCTATCTGAGAAAAAGTTCCTACAAGGAGTGCAGTTGAATTGTCTGTAAGGAGTGTGTTGAAAAAAGGTTCAGAGGTTCATCTCTGAAATCTCGGGAGAGATAACGTTTGTTCTCATATTCACACAAGAGGTGCAGTCAGGCACAGAATTCATGCAAGGGGTGCACAAACTAAGCTTAAATCTAGGGGTTGAAACCTGAGAAGTTATTGAAGGACTGTTGTTGCAGGGAGTGTGCGGAGTCAAAGGGCATTCAACACTTCAGGTGTTTGGAGGTTTCCGCAAGGAGTGCATGCAAGGGTCTTCTTTAAGGCTCAAATTTGTGAGAAATCTCAGGAAGGATAAAGCCTTTGGAACTATTGAAGGTAGTACAAGGAGTTGGTTCATATTGAGTGATTAGAAGGAACCAGAGTTTTGTGTCATAGGTGGATAAATCTAGGGAAGAATCCTTGGTTCACTTTGTAGAAATCATCAAGGGGAAGGAACAGACGGTCAGAACCCTATGCAGAGAATTGGCGAAATCCCATCAGTTGTCCAATCTAACAAAGAAACAAGGAGGTTATGGATGCGTCTGGAGTTCAAGCTCAGGAGATCATGAGTCGTCGAATCATCACCTAGTTACTCGTCAGTCGTCCGATCTAATAGGAGTTGCACAGGGTTTAAACCCTCTCAAGCCAAGAGAAAGTCCCAAAAGGTGTCGGTATATTGAGGCATCGGGATTCGGAATACTAGAAGTTTTGTGGACAAGGGATTGGGTAAATCCATAGTGAAAACCCCGAAACAAGTCAGAACTGTCCATATGTTGGGACATGTGGCAGGAATCGAGAGCCATCAGCATATCGTAAGTCTAGAGACCAAGAGTCCGTGACCTTTTGAGTCCCAAATCAGTGAAAGGATTACAGTCGTGGATCTCAGGAAGGACATGTGTCGTGTGATCATCCAATTCAGAGATCCGGACACTGGGACTCACACAGGTGAGTTTTTTTTACTTCGCATCCCTGAAGTCCTGAGGTTTGATCTAGACCATCCATCATAGGAGGATGTGTGGCACAAATCACAACCTTCAAGAAAATTCCCAAAAGGGGAGAGTCCATCGGCATATCGAGATTCAGTGGATCGTGAATCCTGAGGACACAAACCACTTGCATTTCAGAATTGCAAAGTCTGAAATCCCGATGAGGAGGAAAGCTCTGTTATGGGGCCCAACTGACGTCATCTTGTCATAATGGGGGATCGGGAATTTCCACAGTGAAAACCCCGAAGCAGACCTGAGCCTTTCATCGGTTAAGACACGTGGCAACAATCTCGACTTCTAGGAAAGGTCCTGAAAGAGAAGTCATATTGGGAAATCGGGATTTGAGAGATCGAGAGTCTCAAAGATAAATACATTTCAGCATTTGAAACCTCGAAGTCCTGAAAAGTGATAGGACTGCGGTCATATAAAGGGATTTCATATGGACCCGATAGTCTAGCCCAAGGGCTAAATGAAGTAAGAGCACATCGGGATCTCAGAGATCAGAAAATTGGGAAACAAAAGGCAAAGAGTTGTGACATCAATATTTAGAAACCCTAAAACCCGAAATTCCATTGTTATGCCATAAAGAGAACATCGATCGGGCCTAGAGGCTGTAAGGAGTAGAAAAGACCTGTGGGTCAATT
This sequence comes from Picea engelmannii, assembly GCA_009831015.1. NCBI lineage: Eukaryota > Viridiplantae > Streptophyta > Pinopsida > Pinales > Pinaceae > Picea > Picea engelmannii. The sequence continues at coordinate 420,061 of ML799747.1, forward strand.
TTAATAGATATTCCAGTGGAGAATCGAAGGAGCCACTCCAGCTCGAGGGAGAAATTAGAACGATCCTTAAAGTCCGGGAGGTCAGTGCAGAGGCCTTTGCCGAGGCAGAGGGTGTGTCTGTGTCAAGTTTGGTATCAGAGCATAGAAAGGATTATTTTCTTTCTGTAGTAAGGAAAAGGAAATTTTCACCATGCCACCTAGAAGAAGAGACATGCAAACACCCGATCCACCAGAGGAAAGGGAAATACCAAGAAGAAGAGGTAGGCAGATGCCTGACCCAGCCATGGCAAGAGAGATGTGTGATTTACACGCCATAATTGAGGACATGGAGACAGCACAAAGACGTACAGTTGGTATTGGGGATCTTAGTGATTCCGAAAGTGAAAATGAAGTTGAACATGAAGAAGAAGTTGCAGCCGAAGATGCAACAAATGAATGTTTGATTATAGCTATTTCAAGGATGGGTGCCAAAGAGAAAATGGACATCCCAGTTTATGAAGGAAACCTGGATGCTGAAGAGATTCTAGACTAGATTAGAGCCCTGGACACATACTTTGACTATGAAGATGTCGAGGAAGACAAGAAGGTCAAGCACGTTGTCACAAGATTAAAGGGACATTCAGCATTGTGGTGGGATGAACTACAAGCTGATAGATGCTGCAAGGGAAAGCATAAGATCGAGAGTTGGGATAGGATGATTGCAAAGATGAAGGCAAAATTCATTCCCAGGGATTACCAGATTACTCTGTTCAAGAGGATGCAGAACCTGAGACAGAAGATGATGACAGTGAAAGAATACACTGAAGAATTTACAAGCTAAACATTAGGGTAGGTCATCAAGATATCGATGATTAAAAGGCTACCAGGTACATGAATGGCCTAAGTTATGACATTCAGGATGAGATGAACATGGTAACCATCCGAACGCTGGAAGATTCTTATCAGATGGCTCTAAAGGCTGAGGAGAAGCTGAGCCAAAAGCAAGGTCAAAGAGGACGAGGCAGAAGTCAAGCCAGGGGAAAATCAGTTGTCCAAGATAAAAGTCAAAAACCCAAGGAGGACTGGAAGAACCCTCATACTTGAACTGAGAGAGGTGGAATCTCATAGCGAGGGTGATATGCTGAACAAAGAGGAAAACATACTGAGCAGAGAGGAGACTATGCTGATAATAATACTTTTCCTCGTACTAGAGGTAGAGGAAGAGGAATAGGTGGAGTGATAAAATGCTTCATGTGTGGAAAGAGTGGAGATAAATCTTATGAATGTCCATATAAAAATAAAGAGGGTGGAGAGACTCACATCACCAAAGCACAAAGGAGAGATGTTGAGGCAGAAGATGCTGAAGGTGGAAGATCATTGATGATGCAAAAAGTTCTCTTAACACCAAAGAAGGAGGTGGAGAGCTTAGCCCAAAGAAATAGACTTTTTCAAACTGCTTTCAAAACTAAGGACAAGGTATGCAAGGTCATTGTGGACAGTGGTAGCATGGATAATCTTGTTTTGACAGAGATGGTAGAAAAGTTGGAGTTGGAGATGAGTGAACATCCGAGTCCATATAGAGTTTCATGGCTACAAAAGGGACATTAGGTAAATGTCACTAGACAATGTTTAGTTCAATTTAAGATAGGAGGATATAATGATAAGATACTTTGTGATGTTATTCCTATGGATGTTTGTCATCTATTGCTAGGAAGACCATGGAAATATGAAAAAAATGTGATTCATGATGGGAGGATGAATACATACACCCTAGAAAAGAATGGGAGAACTCATATGTTTCTTCTAATCAAAGATAAGGAAGTGAAATCTGAAGTAATTAACACTGTACTTCTCATGAGTGGGAAGGAACTCCTTACCAAGGTCAAGAAGAAGGAGGAACCATAGTTTATTGTGGTCAGGAAACCGAGAATTGTTTTGACCAACACAAGAGTGGATGATTTACCAGAAGAGGTTCAGGAACTATTGGAAGAGTTCACTGACATAATAGTGGACGAACTACCTCGTTCGTTGCCACCAATCAGAAGTGCGAGTCACCATATTGATCTCATACCTGGAGCCATTTTTCCAAATAAATCCACGTATAGACTAATGCCGCAAGAGAATGAAGAGGTTAAAAGACAAGTCCATGATTTGTTGGACAAAGGGTTGTCTAGAGAAAGATTGAGCCCATGTGATGTTCCAATGGTACTTAGTCCAAAGAAAGACGAAGGCTGGAGAATGTGTACTGATTCAAGAGCCATTAACAAGATAACCATAAGGTATAGATTTTCATTGCCAAGGATGGAGGATTTGATGGATTGCTTAAGTGGAGCAAATTATTTTTCAAAGATTGATTTGAAAAGCGGTTATCATCAGATTCGCATGAGAGAAGGTGATGAGTGGAAAACAACCTTCAAGACTAACGAAGGGTTGTATGAATGGCTTGTTATGCCGTTTGGCTTAACAAATGCACCAAGTACCTTTATGAGGTTGATGAATGAAGTCTTGAAATAATTCATCGAGAAATTTGTCAATGTGTATATGGATGACATACTAATTTTCAGTAAGACAAAGGAAGAGCATCTGAAACACTTAGCTATAGTAATGTAGAGATTACAGCAAGAGAAGTTGTTGATAAACATGAAGAAATACTCATTCATGAAGACAAAAATCATCTATTTGGGCTTTGTTATTTCTACAAACAAATTAAGGATGGATCTAGATAAGGTGTAAGTGATCAAGAATTGGCCATCAGCGAAGAACATATTTGAGGTGAGAAGTTTTCACGGATTGGCTAGTTTCTACCGGAAGTTCATCAGGAATTTCAGTGGAATTAGTGCAGCGATGATGGACCCAGTGAAGAAAAGACACAAATCTTTTCACTGGACAGAAGAGGCTAAGAAGAGTTTTAATCTGTTGAAGAGGAAGATTACGGAACAACCAATTCTGGTGTTGCTGGATTTCCAAAAGACATTCTAAGTGAAATGCGATGCAAGTGGATTTGCAATAGGGGCAGTTGTTACACATCAAAATTGCTCAGATGGATAAGTGTCGCATTGTCCCTATCAATCGTCGTAAGTGTCACATCTTCCCTACAACTTTCGCAAGTGTCGCAAAGTTGATCATTAGTGCCACAAACAATGTTCAGACATGATGTCATGATAACGACACTAAGGAGGCACTTATGACACCTCACATGACTGATTTGAAGGTCAAGAACTCGTCTACTGGAATCAAATAGCTCTTGACACCTGAAAGAGACACTAAAAAATTGGTTTGGAGGGGGAACACTCCCCTACTATAGCTGCAAAAGCATTAGCGCTCCTCTGCCATGCTTCAAGGAGAGTTATAACACCCCTCAGACCCTTCTGGAGGAGCGCTGCTCATCCTAAGAGCGCTGGCGCTTTCCCAAGGCTCACCAGGAGCACTACAACGCTCTGATGCCCCTTTTGGGGGAGCGCTCCCTATTCTGGGTCAGTGGTTAGCCCGTTGAGTGGAATAAGGGGGAGATCATTCAATATTAGGAGGCAGTTGTGCTCGAATTCTAGGTTTCATCAAAAGATCCCTAATCTAAGGAGAAGATCCCCAACTGGTTCTAAACATAACTCAAGAGGTTAGTCCCCTCCTAACCTATATAAACAGGCTCTATGATGGTGGAAAGGGGGAAGAATTAAATATGTGAAACTTATGATTCTAGAGGAAACTTACAGTCATCCAAAGGAGAGTGATCAGTGAAGCTGCTGTTATCCAGGTTGTGGATATTTCAGGCAAGGGTTAGACGAAGAGGACTTGACAAAGCTCTCGCATTCGAATCTATGATTGTAAGTACTGTTGTCATTATTCTCATTAATATGAAATGCTTGGCCTATTTCTTTCTAGTTTGTGTCTGATGTTACATGAACTTATCATTTAGTGATAGATCTATTTTCAAGCTAATGTCAATAGAGTAGGAAGTGGTCATACCTTGTTTTGTCCACAGACCTCAGCGAGGAGCAAAGGATTGGAGCGCAACTTTGGGCGTGCAGGGACAAACGTCGATTGAAAGGTACTTATGATATCATCCCTTCTCATGCATTAGTTTAGATGGATTTGAAAGGAAGTCAGTGTCCATGTTAAGAATTTTTCTGTCTAGGGTTAAGGTCAAGCCTTAGAGGTGATCTACCTGTCCACAGGGAGATTTTCCTACAACAGAAACTGGCGACTCCACTGGGGAGATAGCCTTGAATCGAAACCTTTTGTTTTGATTTTTCTCCTCATTGACCTTTTTCTGTCCCTTGATTGTTTCAGACCTGGCTTACCCCTCTGTGATTAGTTTCATGAGCTGATTGGCTCCTTACCTTGTTACATTCAGCATATTTGTCAAGCTCAGATCTTAATTTTTGAAATTTTTTGACATTTCTGGGGCTTTTAGACCCTGGCGCCCCTGACCTAGTGTTATCAAAGCAGCAACACTCCTAATGGCCTTACACAAAGTGCTATAATGCTCTTTTCCCTTGGAAACAAAGCACCAGCCTCCTTTTGGCCCAAAAACCCTCCACAATTGCATTTTTCAGGGTTTGCCTCTGTGGCTCTTCTGCTGAGTGATCTAGTGAGTCAATTTGTCTTCCTTTTTAGCTTTGACATCTATCTTTTTGAAGAATAAACACCTTGTTGATTGGATCTTGTAACCTTCTTCACCATTTTTTTTCACTGAGTTTTTGTTGGGTAAAGCCTGGAACCTATGCATTGCTTTTCTCTTCTCTTCAATTGAGCAAAAACTCTGGTGAAGGTCATCAAAGGTCTACAGACCTCTTTATCTTGTCTTCAGTCAAGGCCATTGTTCTTCAAATCTCACTTTTTGGGTGTGAAGTTTGTTTTTTCTTTGATTGTTTCTTTTCTTTCATTTTTCGTTTGATTGCTACAAAGGGTGTATTGTTTGTGTGACTTTTGCTTGTGCTAGCTTGGTTTCCATTCATACCAAGAAGATAATTAGCAGAGATAAGCATTGGATTGTATTGATCATTATCCATACACAAACAATAAATATATCTTCATGGTTGATTGAGCATATTAGAAGGCATTTGAAAGTTTTTGCATCACATCAGGATTTGATTGAGAAAAGAATTGTTTGAGAGCATTCTGTAGTTGTGATTGTTAGTGAAAGAACTCTCTCTATCCCTTAGCTAGGTGTTCATCGAAAGGAAATGAATATTTATCATGATCGATGCATTCTTTGGGTCTGAGTCATAACTCCATTTGTTTCACTTCCATGCACCCCTTTGCGTAAAGAACAACCATAAAAATCAATGCTAATTAAAACTTATCTAGAACTTTTTCTTTGCTAGAATCCTCCACCAACAGTAGAACAGGTGTAGTACTTTGGATTAGGCTGTGAGCATAACTCTCCAAAGTTGTCAAAACAAACATTAGTATCCTGAGTTAGGGAGAGTAAATCCAATTATCGTATAAGTCTGCCTGGGACCCCCCTCTCACACAGGGGTTACGCACGAGGTTGCATTCGGGTAAGCTACGGGGACTAACCCTCCGTGGTTTAACTAATTGTGGTGGTCGGGTCGTATTATGGGGATCACTTTGAGGTAAATCCACAATTACTGTGTGGAATCTTCTTAGTTGGTTTTGGGCTTGTTACCCTGCCCATACGTTCAGATCGAACTGTCGACTGTTCCTGCCCAGGGGCTGACTGCGAATTGGTAACCTTAGTGGCCATAATCTTTAGGTTCTTACACAAGGTGACGGTGACAAGAAGTCTCACTGTACCTAGAGCAGACATTGGTCACACTCACTCAGGCTCCTTGGAGGGTAAATCCACAATTACTGCGTGGAAGCTTGCACCAAGGCGTAAGTCTGTTAAGAAGGTCGCCATTGTAATTGTTCCACCCTATCCCCACCCCTTCTAGACTTGATCACGCAACGTTGGATTTCATCACCAACTAGTACGGTCATCAAAAGAAGGTCCTGTTTGCTTGGTTGTGATTCTTAGATTTTTTAGTGTATGTTGTTTCTTTTCGCTAGTTGGCCATAGATTTCTTTCGTCGACTCTTTTCTTCCACCAACATCAACCCTCCACGATGCTCGCGGATGCTACAGGGAATTCCTCCAGAAAATATGGAAGGAGACGCCCCTTTACCCCCTCATTCTATAGAACAATCTCCTCAACAGAGAGAGGTTCAAAACACTACAACTTCTCAGGAAGAAGTTCCCATCCCTTTGGAGAATTTTAGAATTATCTCGGAATCCCCGAAAGCTTATCGCATTCCGAAGGGATATGAACGACAGCTCCTCCACCTAAATTCTACTGGAGAATTTGTTGTCATAAACCCTTCTAACACTCCGACCGAGTCTCCTCAAAACCCCTTACCCAATGACCCTTTTTGGACTGAAAACATTGTTCGGAGTCCACCACGCTTGGTGAGAGATCTTTATGGAATGGGGGAAGGCACCGATGTACCTTTCTCCTACACTGTACCCCCAAATCACTTCACCAGTACTACCAATTTTACAGCCACACCAATCGTTGCTCCGAGCACACCACATGTTGGCCCGAACGTAACATCCATCGGCTTGAGACCTACTATTCCCCTCCAGACAGCCCATTCGACATTGACCCCGCACATTCCGACTATCCCTACTGGTAATGCGGTAGTTAATCAAACTCCGATTGGCACACCCGTAATAGCAAGACCAAATATCCCTTTTGGATTTAGGGCACTGAACGCATCTACCACTACCAATGCCCAAACCACTACTCAAATCGTACCGGGAAGTTCCATACCTATCCAACAACCCGGAGGGACTTTCCTTGCTGGTTCTAACCCAATCGGCAACATTGGTCAATCTTTCACGTCTGGCCCTCAAATCCAGGGAACTCTACCTCAAACTGTGGGGCATCCTCCTATCGGAGGACAAATCCCATTCGGGGGGTACTCTCATGATGGGGGGAAACCTCAAGTCAGATTCCACCATCAACCACAAGGACAAAAGGTGTCTGTTTCACCCAATCCATGGAGCATCCCTTTCCAAGGAAATCCGCATACCTCCACGGGACAAACTGTGCCTGCCGCATCTAACCCATGGAGCGTTCCTTTCTCAGGAAACCCACACTTCTCGGCAGGACAAAATTCGCAAACTCCACAACAACCCCTTTATGGACAAATTCCCAACTCAACCCATAGCCCTAAAAACCCATCCGGTTATCCTCCGCTCACACAGGCTTCTCAAAACACTTCAAATCCTATGTACCTTGGTCAAAACCAACCTCACATGAGAGGGTCCACGAGTTATAATTATCCACATAACCCAGTATTAGGCCCCACTGGTGTTCCTCTGCCGCACCAGCATTACCCACAAGTTAACCAACAACTACCTTTTCTAGCCACCCTAGACCTTCCAGACTTATCTCGGTTAACGAATGATCCCATTCATCATTCTTTGGTTTGGCCAGCAATCCCAACAAAGATCCCTTCTGATATCCCAAAATTTGACGGAAAATCTAGAGAAGACCCAAACAACCACATAATGACCTTCCATTTGTGGTGCTCATCCAACTCCCTCATGGACGATTCTATTCATTTGCGTCTTTTCCAATGGACACTTACGGGTTCCGCAGCAAAATGGTATATTGAATTACCACGCGCATCCTTTTACAACTTCAACTCCCTTGCCATGTCCTTCCTCACACACTTCCAACTGCCCATCTGATATGAGATGGGTACTGAACTATTAACCTCTCTTCGTCAGACAACTTCCACACGCATATCTGATCATATCCATGAATGGAGAATACGACGAAGGCTAATCAAAGTGCTCACCCCTGACCAATTATTAGCGGAATGGTTCACGAAATCATTATTACCCAAGATCGCTCATGATGTTTCCATGGGCAGTGTTGTCACCGAGGAAGAAGCCATCACCCGAGCTCAGTACTTAGACTTAGTCTATTCACAATCTGGTACTCTGTATGAGTTGATACCAAACGCTACTTGTCCCAATAACGATCCATCCAAACCATCGACTGCTTCGCATGCGGATGGAGTTATTGGCTCCGTCAAAACTCAATCTACTACTCAGTCTACTGGACCAATCCAGTGGCCCGCTTCCACGGCCGCCCCCAGTTCGACTACACCCTCTTCTACCCCCACCCAAACTCAAGTCGTTGATGTGAATGTGGTCCAATAAACCCCTTCACAACAACCCGAGGGCAAAAAGAAAGAGAGAAACAAAACAAAGAAGAAAAATAACAATGAACAACCCAAGACCCAACCACAAACCCCTGCTGCTGGAAAACAACCACAGCGAAAAATGAAATTCCCATGTCTCATTTGCGGTGACGATCACTACACTCGAGACTGCCCACATCGCGATGAAGTGGCTAAGATTTTCAAGGGAAATTCGCAACCTGCTGTGCTCACTCAGCCTTTTCCGCAACAACAATCTTTGGTTGCACAAACCCCCACACCGGGGGGCAGTTCCAACCAACCCCATGATGAGGCCTCGACAAGTGCACACATTTATATGTTTAACGTGGTTAATCTAACCACTCGTTCTGTGACATACGACATGTCAGTTAAACCTGATAAGCCTAAGACTGCTAACGGTTCTTCGCCAGATCCTTTACCATCTGTCGTTAATCCTCCGTCTGTTAGCCCTCCATATGGGCCACTTCAGATTGAGAAACCTTCTTTTGACTCCATATTACACCCTCCTAAGAGCACCATCCGGAAATCCACTTTCAATACTAATTCATGAGCCGCCCAAAACTACAATATTGTAGAAGATTTGGCCCAAGCTCCATGTGCCATGTCCACATTAGAAGTCTTACAACACTGTCCTAACCAATGTAGGACACTCTTAGCTGCTATCGGTGCCTTTGATCCCGAGTCATCCAACTACATCACGTTTAATCTGGACGACCATCAACCGTGACTCTCCCACCAACTAGCTTTCCAAATCGATGTTGTTGTTCATAATCAACAAATCCATCGAACCATTTTGGATGAGGGAGCCTCCACCTGTGTCATGTCTCTATCCTATTGGAAAGGTTTGAAATCACCTACCCTTAACAAATCCCCCATGATGTTACGCACTTTCGATGGACGAGGTTTCCATCCTCACGGATTATTACAATCCCTCGCCGTTCAATTAGGTGGTAAAACTATTACTGTTGATGTCGAAGTGGTCGATGCTCCCCTCGATTACAACCTATTACTCGGAAGAAGCTGGTTCTATGCTATGAATGATGTTGCCTCGTCGGTGTTTTGATGTGTACAATTCCCTCACCAAGGCAAAATTGTCACCATCGATCAACTTGATTTCTGTACACCCGACGCCCGCATCCCTGCCACCAGCAATATTCCCTTTTTGGGAGATCACCTAGTTACGTATGAAAGCATTGGTTTTGGCTTATTGAAAGATTCTAGCCTCATGGGTACCTTCCCTACACCACTTCCACCTACTACACCTCATATTGCCGCCGTCATTATGATCTCGACTTTTCCCTATTAATCCTTGGAATCATATGACCCTTGGATCATGCCTAGTCCTTTGGAATTCGATGGACTCAGTGACACCATGCCACTCAGCCCAGCCGAGGCTGCATACGTAGCTATTCAATCTACCTCTCCTTCTTCGAACACTTCACATTCATTGGCACCTGACACTTACTTGGTTCCCTCATGGTTGAATTCCCTATCATCTGTCGTTGATTACATTTCCCACATTTTTCCTTTGGACGAATCTATCATGGAAATGCTTAGCATTGACGGTTTGCCCTAGGATGACAACCACCACCGATCCTCTTTTCTTCCTCCTTTGGAAGCAATGCAAGACATACAATCTGTCTTAGCCCCCGATGTTACCAATGCTCCACAATCCCCTATTCTCACTCAAGATACTTTCTCCTAGGGGAACATGGGTAACATCTCTACTACAATCACAATTGACATTTCAGTCAAAGAAGGTGTCATGGAAAACATTAATCTTGGTGCTAATTGCATGCCCGACGAAGTGGTTTCTTACACCTCTTTGTTCAAGGAATTTCGCGATGTCTTTGCATGGAGTTACGAGGAAATGCCAGGGATTGACCCTTCCATCGTCATACACGAAATCAAGACTTACCCTGACACCAAACCGGTTCGAAAGAAACTCCACCCAGTTCACCCCAAGAAACTGGTAGCTATAAAGGCCAAAGTTGAAAAACCTCTAAAATCTGGCTTTATCTACCCCGTCCCTTTGATGGAATGGGTTTCCAACCTCGTTCCGGTCGCCAAGAAACAAGGGACAATTCGTGTCTACGTATATTATCGTGATCTCAACAAAGCTTGTCCCAAGGACAACTACCCTACACCTTTTATCGATCAAATCATCGATAATTGCGCGGGAAGAGTCATCTTCTCTTTCATGGATGGATTTTCTGGATACAACCAGATTGAAATCTTACCTGCTGATCAACATAAGACATCCTTCATCTGCCCTTGGGGAACTTTCGCCTATCGAAAGCTACCTTTTGGCCTTAAAAATGCTGGTGCTACTTTCCAGTGAGCCATGTCATACGCTTTCCATGACATCAAGCATATCGTGGAACCTTACCTCGACGATTTACCCACCCATTCATCCAACCGACCCGATTATATTGGTCATTTGCGGGCAATTTTTCTTCGATGTCGTTTCTATCGTATTCTCCTGAACCCACATAAATGCATCTTCGTTGTCGAATCCGAACGACTCCTTGGTTTCATCGTCTCCAAATACGAGATCAGGGTGGATCCCTTGAAGATCAAGGCCATTCTAGCCTTACCCCCACCCACCAACTTAACCCAACTTCAAAGTTTGCAAGGCAAAGCAAACTTTCTCCGTTGTTTCATCTGCAATTACGCTGAGATCACTAAAGGATTTATGCGGCTACTACAAAAGAACATCCCTTTCATCTGGGATGACAATGCCCAACAGTCATTCGATGCTCTCAAGCACACTTTGACACACGCTCCTTTGTTACATCCTCCCAAATATACAAAGGATTATATCCTTTACTTGGTCGCTTCTACTTCCACCATTGCAATGGTGTTAGTCCAAGAGGACGCTAATGGTGAAGAACACGTGATTTATTATTTGAGCAAGAGTTTATTCAGACCCGAACTCAGATATTCGCATGTTGAGAAACTGGCTATGGCAGCTGTCATTGCTGTCCAACGATTTCGCCACTACATCCTATTACGCACCACCACAGTAATCGCAGACTCCAACCCCATGTACCATGTCTTGACACGTCAAGTACTTGGGGGAAAATATTCGAAATGGATAATGATTCTTCAATAATTTGATCTCGAGTTTACAAAGGCCAAAGCCAAAAAATCCCTGGTGTTTTCCGAGCTGATCTGTGCTCTCCCAAGTGCTGATGAAAACATTGAACCTAGAGACCCTCTCCCAGATGAGTCTCTCTTCCTCATTAGCACCTCTGACCCTTAGTATGGGGACATTCTCCTCTACCTTCAAACCCAGCGCTTTCAGCCAAACATCTCTCGAGAAGAGCGTCGACGCATCCGTCACCACTCTCACTGTTACCTCATCCTCGATGATACTTTGTATCGTCGTGGTATTGACACCATTCTTCAGCGATGTCTAATTCACGAAGAGGCTGAACGTGTTCTGAACGATTGTCACCTTGGTTCTTGTGGCGGTCACCTTTCCAGGATGGCCACAGCCCAAAAAATACTACGTGCCGGCTACTTTTGGCCCTCGATCTTCAAAGATTGCATCGAGGCCATCAAAAAATGCCCACCCTACCAAATCTTCAACAAGAAGGCACGCACCCACCCTACTGCGCTGCATCCCATTATTGCCATCGGCCCCTTTTCCAAATGGGGTATTGATTTCATGCAATGTAAGCCTACCTCAGTCGGGGGGCACAGTTACATCATCGTCGCCGTCGATTATTTCACAAAATGGGCTGAGGCTATGCCTACCTTCCTGAATGATGGTCGTACTGCAGCTCTTTTCCTCTTCAACCACATCATTACTTGTTTTGTCATACCACATGCCATTGTCACCGACCATGGTGCACACTTCAAAAACCAGATGATGAGCGAATTACATGTCAAATTGGGTTTTCTCCATGAAAACTCATCCCCTTACTATCCTCAAGCGAATGGACAATTTGAAGCCATCAACAAAGTCCTAAAAACCATGATTCAACGCATGGTAGGGGAAAACAAGACATAGTGGCATTTACAACTATTTTCCACTCTCTGGGCCTATCGCACGTCTGTGAAAACGTCAACTGGATTCACTCCTTTCCAGTTGGTCTATGGCATTGAGGTCGTCCTACCCATCGAGTGTGAAATTCCGTCACTCAAATTGAAAGTAGAACTCTTGCCCCATACTTTTGAGGATGAAGAACGATTCGTGTACCTATCCAAGCTGGACGAAACACGCCGTGATGCTACTCTCGTTAATGAGGCACATCAGAAATGGATCAAAAGTCAATATGACAAATCTGTCCAACCTCGATCCTTTGCAGAAGGAGACTTAGTCCTCGTTTATGACCAAGCACATGATAAATTGGGAACAGGAAAGTTAGAACCTATGTGGCACGGTCCTTACATCGTGAAGCATGTTTTACATAGAGGTGCTTACGAAATAGTAGATCATGATGGAATTTCCCTAGGAGAGCCCCGAAATGGGATTTACCTTAAAAAGTACTATGCCTAGATCACCTAGCATCTGTACTTTGTACAATATTGTATTTTTAGTTTGGTGTGCCTTTTCTTTCACGTGCTCGAGTCTTTACCGTTGCCACTCATGACTGTGCCTGTGTTTTCATGCGTAGATGATGTATGCCTTTCCTATCTTTTTTGGGTTCGCGGATGGCGCCAGCCGACATACCCAGAACATTGCTTCGGCAGCATGGGTTATTTATGAATTTGACGAGGTGGTGAGTTCAGGACGCATCTGTTTAGGACCAACAACCAACAATATGGCAGAATATCACGCTGTCATTGGACTGTTAACCCAAGCCTCCTCCCTAGGTATTTATCGTATCATTATTTACTTAGACTCCCAACTCGTGGTTTATCAACTCAACCGCATCTACGCTATCCGTAGTCCTACCCTTCTACGTCTACACTTGCAAGTTCACCGTCTCGAATGAATGTTTGATTACATTGAATATAGACACATTCCAAGAGAACTTAATAGTGTTTCAGATTCGTTAGCCAATTATATCATGGATTGGTATTTAGCCCACAGATAAGATTTAAGGAAAGCAAAAATTGTACATTACATGTAAATTAAAACACATCACAGACATCATCATGTACAAACCATTGGTATCATAAAAACTTGAAACTGTATATATATATATATATATATATATATATATATATATATATATATATATATATATATATATATGGCATGANCTGGAATGTTTACATTACATCAAAAAGTCTGTAAGAGAACAAAATATTGGGCTCATCCACCCATACAACTTCGCCAGAAAAGGCGTACAAAAAACATGATCTTGGGGAAACTCTAATCTCCCCGCACTACGTTGTGCTATGAGTAACATAATACTGTGCATACTACATGCCTCAATAGAGAATTGATATTCTCTGGCACCCCTACAGTGTGTCGTTGCAGATGTAAAGGCACTTCCCCCCTCCGCAGAGGAGGGATACCCATCGTAAGTCCTTGGAGGTTCCTCTCAACCTCCCGAAGGCCCACCACCGGTACTGCTGGGTCTTCTACAACTGGGGCACTGCCACGACGTCCTGGCACTGGTATGTTCACTGGGCACACTGCTCCCTTGTCTGCACATTGAAGACAAAACATCTGTTAACACTCTCTTACATACCCAAAAAAATACATATACATCAAAAACGTAAAAACAAAACTAGACAAGGTACGACTTAGTCTCTTACCTGACTCGTCCCAGTCTTCCCCCTCAGGCAAAATCAAATCCATACTCCCGTGGAAGTCCACATCAACATACGGGAAGTCCTCAATCCAAAGGTACTGTCGCCTCAACCAGGCAAAGAAATCACCAGTAAAATGGAACTCTGACTCCGAAACTAACCTCGGAGATAGGCTAGTCCACCTCTCCATCCGAGGCTCATCTACTAGTTGTACTGCCAGCGCGATCTGAGGCTGCATCTGAGGGATGCGCTCCAAGAAAAATGAGACTAAGAATGAGCCATAGCCAAACTGCTTTTGGCCATTCCTGCATCGAGAAATTTGTTCCTTCACATTCCGAAGGAACGCTGCACTCCAGTTGAACAAGTGTTGGCTCTAAACATTGAACACCATAGGCCACCTGTGACCTCGAAGCCAAATGAGCACTAGTGCTACCAGTTGCACTAGTGATCGCAAACAATATGGATCAAAGAGGCAATTCCCGTATATCCTTGATAGGGATCCTGCCCCCTACCAACCTTGCTCCCGGAACACAATGACGTGCCAGATACACGTCCACCTGCTCAGGTAATGCCCTCTGTCCTGTAAAATCTATGGGGACCCCTCTTTTTGAGAGGCTGGTCAGAAAGTAAACATCTTCCAACTCGATTTTCAGGAGCTGTGTACCAATACAGAATCCCTGTTCCGTGATGTCCCAAAGACCAATAATGTGCTCAAGAAGTAGAACCTCGCTTTTCATTTTTTGCAGTTTGAAAAATTTGAGCAAACCACAGGCCCTTAGAGAGGCCCACGTACGGGGACTCTGTAGAGTGGCTATATCATCCATCTCGTGTTCCCACTCTTTCCACTCGATCATGATTGCCGAATATACCTACAAAACAAAAATTCAAAATTTTCATCATTCCCCACGTTTTTGTGATTTCGACAATTTTCAAAAAGCATTTTAAAACATGAAAACAAATTCCCATGACATCTACAGGTAACCAATCATCATTTTTAACCACCACACCCTTTAATATTTACCAAGCAATGATTAAAACATGGTAAAAATGAAAAACGTTTTGAGTGGGTGCGTGGGCCCATAAGGGGAGTTTTTGCAAATTTCTTTGGTCAAAATGGTCGATCTAATCAATTGTTAGGGTGTGGGCATCCTAACAAATCTTTTCCAATGCATTTTCGTGAACAATTCCGCCCATTTTATTAACTTTTAAAAAGAGGCCGATTTGGTTCAAAATGGACGACCTAGGGCTTTGTGTTTTAAATTAATCATGCCATGAAAATCAACTTGAAACCATGCAATTGAAAGAGCTAAGAATGAACACCTACCTGGTCCGAACAGTGTGCAAAATGATCAATTGTAGCTCCGTCAATGAGGAAGACAAGATTTTCTCCAATCGAGATTCTCCAACACTCCACAAAATCCTTGCAAATGAAATGGTAAATGAGTTTTTCAAATCAATTTGTATTTATGAAATTTCATTTTTTCATAAGGTATGGTTATTTTTGGGTTTCTCTAATGGTGTAAATGGCTCCACTAATCCCTGGTTTTTAGTTTCTGGCATTGCAGGCTTATTGGCAGTTCTAATACATCTTCCACCTTGTCGTGTTTATGAGCATAGTCTTAGTTCGTTCTCGAGCTCGACAATATGAGAACGCAATCGGGTAAACTTTTATCTCTTTTTTAGACCCGTACGGATACGACCACACGAAAAAGGAACCCCCTTGGAGTCTCCTTTAAACCCTTTTCAGACTCTCTAAATATGAAAAGATTGTCGAGTGATCTTTCTTCCTTTCACACTCGTTAAAAGGTCAAAAAGGGTGTCTTTCGAGCGGTAGTTTAACCCTTTTTCGGTCTCGATGGACTAATGTACGAAAAAGGAACTGAGAGAGTTATCTTTTAAGTGTTTTTCCAAACTCAATAATCCCGAAAAACCTTCGAGTTTTCTGTCCTTGGACTCATTAAAGTGCACATCGACAGGCCCATATGGGAACGAACCCTTACTTCTTCTAGTTCGTTAAACAAAGGAAGAGGAACTTACCGAGGGTGAGTTATATCGAGCATGTGTTATCCTCCTCGAGCTCTTTAAATTAAAAAGGGGTACTCATCTATTTGGATGGGGGAAAAATTGAAAGGAGCAAGCCAATAAGTCTCTTGAGAACACCATCTAGCACTTCTTAAAGTCGCCCTTGAACACGACACTTTGTCACTTTGCACATATCATAATCCACTGAACCTCTGCACTGAGCCAATCTTTGAGTTTCCTTCCACTCCTTTGGGTCACATGATGCAAGTCATGGTATCCATTGCACAATTTTGTCCCATGTCATGTTTTGTTGTTGTGCCCCAGTGTTCAAGGGAAGTATCCGCCTCGAGGGTCAACCATCCCAAATATTTTGTCTCAAAACCCGTGTCAATCCATGTCCATTCAATCCACCAATTACATCTCTATGTCTGTTTCGTGTCGTTGATGGGGGATACATCAAGGCCCTCCCTCGACGAGTCTATTCCTGTCGACTTCAACACATCATCCAGGAATCAGACTTAGAAACTAATTAGTACTTTGGGACCTGCATGCCTCAATGGCAGGCCTCCTCACGTTCGACAATGGGTTTACATCATTGACCTCTGATCGAATGATTCCACGAATGTTTGACTTCAGCTCATCTATTCATGTTCGGTGGAATGTACTAAGATACCTTGGGAATCATTGGCATTAATGGTAATCTCCCTCGCGCTTGTTAACGGTTTACCTCATTGACCGATAATCAAGTGGTTTCTGCCATGTTCGACACCAAGACATCTATTCACATGGTTAGAATCGTATCATGTAGGGATTGGTTAGAAGACCCTGGGTTGAGTAATTCACCTTGATATATGTTTCGCCCAGGTTGCGAAGGAGTTCTGGACAAAGAACACGTACATTGTTACATAGATCCACTTTGTATTGGTCATGGCTATGTCTTGTCATCTCATAGATCCACTGTGTATTCTTCATGGCTACGATTAGTCTGAGTCATCAAAGTATAGATCCAAATTGTATATTCCATGGCTATACCCTTTTACCAATACGATTATGGATCCGCAGTGTATTTTGTGGCGGCCATACCTTGAAAATCTTGATCATCTAATCATAGGTATGCCTGCCTTGGGTTTTGGAACATGTCATGATATTTGTTGGATGTTGGTGTGCATCTTTCGTCAGGTTCTCCGAGTCTATACCCTTGCTTGAGCATCTACAAAGCATTTTAGTCATCAGTTTGCATCTTCTAACTTCATACTTTGGGGGGCATTCTGTTACACATCAAAATTTCTCAGATGGATAAGTGTCGCATTGTCCCTATCAATCGTCGTAAGTGTCGCATCTTCCCTACAACTTTCGCAAGTGTCGCAAAGTTGATCATTAGTGCCGCAAACAATGTTCAGACATGATTCCATGATAACGACACTAAGGAAGCCCTTATGACACCTCACATGACTGATTTGAAGGTCAAGAACTGGTGTACTAGAATCAAATAGCTCTTGACACCTGAAAGAGACACTAAAACATTGGTTTGGAGGGGGAACGCTCCCCTACTATAGCTGCAGAAGCGTTGGCGCTCCTCTGCCATGCTTCAAGGAGTGTTATAACGCCCCTCAAACCCTTCTGGAGGAGCGTTGCTCATCCTGAGAGCGTTGGCACTTTCCCAAGGCTCACCAGGAGTGCTACAACGCTCTGATGCCCCTTTTGGGGGAGCGCTCCCTATTCTGGGTCAGTGGTTAGCCCGGTGAGTGGAATAAGGGGGACATCATTCAAGATTAGGAGGCAGTTGTGCTCAAATTCTCAGTTTCATCAAAAGATCCCTGATCTAAGGAGAAGATCCCCAACTGGTTCTAAACATAACTCAAGATGTTAGACCCCTCCTAACCTATATAAACAGGCTCTATGATGGTGGAAAGGGGGAAGAATTGAATATGTGAAACTTATGATTCTGGAGGAAACTTACAGTCAGCCAAAGGAGAGTGATCAGTGAAGCTGCTATTATCCAGGTTGTGGATCTTTCAGGAAAGGGTTAGATGAAGAGGACTTGACAAAGTTGTCGCATTTGCATCTACAATTGTAAGTACTGCTGTCGTTATTCTCATTAATATGACACGCTTGGCATGTTTCTTTCTAGTTTGTGTCTGATGTTACATGAACTTATCATTTAGTGATAGATCTGTTTTTAAGCTAATGTCAATAGAGTAGGAAGTGGTCGTACCTTGTTTTTTCCATAGACCTCAGCGAGGAGCAAAGGATTGGAGCGCAACTTGGAGCATGCAGGGACAAACATCGATCGAAAGGTACTTCTGATATCCTCCCTTCTCATGCATTAGTTTAGATGGATTTGAAAGGAAGTCAGTGTCCACATTAAGCATTTTTTTGTCTAGGGTTAAGGTCAAGCCTTAGAGGTGATCTACCTGTCCGCAGGGAGATTTTCCTACAACAACAGTCTTGAGTCAAGAGGACAGGCTGATAGCATATTTCAATGAGAAGTTGAATGAAGCAAAGGTGAAGTACTCCACATATGACAAGGAGTTCTATGCTATCATCCACGCATTACTTGATTCCCAAAGAGTTTGTCTTATACAGTGACAATCATGCACTGTAGTTTGTGACTCAACAGGAAAAGTTGAATCAGAGACATGTTAAATGGGTTGAATATATGCAGAATTTCAATTTTGTGATTAAACATATTTCTGGTATTGCTAACAAAGTTGTTGATGCTTTGAGTAGGAAGTGTGTGCTATTGCAGGAGTTCAAAGTCAAAATGTTTGGTTTCGATGATATCAGGGACATGTATAGAGATGATCCAGATTTTAAAGAGGTGTATGAAGCAGCTGAGAATCCAATTCTCAGAGATAGAAGCCAATGGATAGAATACATGATCCAAGAAGGATTACTATTTAAAGGTAATCAGCTTTGTATTCCAAAATGCTCCATGAGGGAGAATTTGCTGAAGGATAAACACAGTGGAGGATTGGCAGGACATTTTGGTCACGAAAAAATGTTTGCAAAGCTGAATGAGTCATATTTTTGGCCAGGAATGCGAGCCGATGTCAAAATATTTGTAGATAAATGCATAATTTGTCAGCATTCGAAAGGAAAAAGACAAAATGCAGGATTTTATCAACCATTTTCCATACCTGAGAGGCGGTGGGATGCAATTAGCATGGATTTTATATTGGTTTTGTGAACACAAAGAGGATTTGTTGTGGGTTATTCTACCCTACGGACTAATAATATAGGGCTCTAAACTTATACGCAGATCATGACCCTCAAGACTTAACTTTTAACCTTCTACCCAAATCTGAAACCCCGATTTTCACATGCACATAAAAGAAGAATGAACCAACCTTTTTTCGATGGCTGAAGTAGATCCTCCGTTGAGATTCTTATCCCCTTGCTGCTGCTGCTCCTTCCAAAAGCTTCCCTGCAATAAATACAAGACTATGCATGCATGCTACTGATCTATTCTAAGGTTAGAGATAAAAACACAAATCAAACAACATAGATAAGACTCATGTATTCAGGACGGGAAAAGTATCTTTTTTATTAACTTCAATATGAACTAACTTACAATGATTTCTGAGGCCAGTCACCGTTCCACGATCCTGATCCTGGGCTCTTCCTCTTCTTTTTGTCCTTCAACTGTTGCTGCATGAATTTCTCCTAAAGCTTGAGGCAAGGCGAAAGGGTTGGGACAAAACTGGCTTGGCAATTTGTCAGAGTTTCTTTGCTATGATTTTCCTCCTTTGAATAGTACCCCTACCCCTCCTTTTATAGGCTAGAAGGAGATAGGGTTTTTGGCGAACTCTCGGCCATGCGTGGCTTGGAGTTCTAGTTAACTGACAAAAAGCCTCGTGTCCCGGCGGAAACTTTCCTAATTTTTTTTTTTGTTAGGTACCCGCGGGCTGTTTTGGGCTAGCCCGCGGATGCCCGCGTGCAGTAAAAGGACAGCAAGTGGTTTCCCGTGCCCAGTGAGAAGTTAGGGCGCGGGTTGCTTGTTTTAGAAGGTTTTTTGAGGATTTGTTCAGCATGGCTTTGGCTAGGAAGAGGCATGAGTTGGCCTGATGCCGGGTAAACCTGTATGGTGTATTTTAGGGTTATAATAGATGCCCCCAAATGTGTGAGGTCAGAAGAGCATCTGATGGCCGAAATACATTACCAATTCTTTACCAATCTGTACTGATACGCTGAATAAGTGAGCCCAGGAATCAGGAATCGGGAAGTGTCGTCTGCAAAAATATCAAATGTCTCACCGAGGYGGGCATACCCATGCTCGGGATAAATCAGAACGCATGGCTACCAATCAAATACACTGTAGATCCATGTCAAATAACTATAAAGAGTAGCCGCGAACAATACACAGCGGAGCTACATCTCGAAATCAGAAAGATATACATAGGAAGTATCCATCTCTCAGAAGCTGTCTTGGCCTGATGGTTTTACTTCAGAGCTCGAGCAACAACTTTAAAATCTTCTTAACTCGGGTAGGAGTGTAAGATGAAGGTACGAATGCACTACCCAGAGGTCTTCGACGACTCATCAGTTTTGGACTTGATAATCTTGATGATCGGACTGAAGGCTTCAGTGATTTCAAACAAAGACTTGATTGGACGTTCAGGATGGCCGGGCATGTGGACAAGAGACATATTGCAGAGTGTCCGACTCAGGCTAAGTAACAAACTTCCCTTGAACAATAGCATGACAAATGATAAGACTCAGGCAGCATATCTGTTAATCATAAGTCTACGAAGCAGGAGGCAACGCAAACTCTCCATATGTTTGGAAGAGTAACCAAACGGTGGAGGACACAACTCAATATAGCGAGCAAAGCTT
>ML799747.1:442135-468942 GCA_009831015.1 Picea engelmannii
CCTGATGCCGAGGCTTTCATGATAGAGGGGCAATCTTTGACGCCCACCACCGAGGATATATACTTTCTGACGGGCCTCTCGAGGAGAGGGGAAACCGTTGACCTGCATACTTTTCCGACGGGGGAGAGGAAAGTCTCGGAGCTAATAGCCGAGTTTTGTGTAGATGGGACTAACATGAGGACTTCCTGGATACCGGTTGGCAGTGTGATAAACCTTGCTCTACAGACCATATTATCACTCATTGGGCGAATTACTAGCTCTACCGCCCATCATCAGGCTACGCGCGCACAGATGAACTGTGCCCTTCAGTGCATGGATGCACATATTTTTTACTGGAGCACTACATTGCTCGAGGTGATGAGGAGGCAATTGACAGATTGTCGTCAGTGGAACCACAGGAACTTCGGGTTCGGGACCATTTTGTGCTCGTTTTTCTTTGAGCGAGTTTCGTGCTTCAGTCCTCGGATGGCAGTGAGAGGACATCTAGCTACATTCCCTGCGGTGTGAAGATGGGCAGCTTTGCTGCCACGACAGGGTGGTGGAAGGACCGTAGAGGCCTTCGATGATGATTTCTTTGCATGGCTGTCACGGCAAATCCCCATGATTGAGGACTACCCATATGCGGGGAGTGATTTCTCCAGAGATCCAGAGATGCCAGTGCCTCCTGGCGAGGTGCGAGGAGAGATAGGTAAGTCTCCTTCTGTACTATTTTTTTGTTTGTATATGTAACCGCAGGCTGTTTTGGGCTAGCTCGCGGATGTCTGCGTGTAGTAAAAGGACAGCAAGCGGTTGCCCACGCCCAGTGAGAAGTTAGGGCACGGGTTGCTTGTTTTAGAAGGTTTTTTGAGGATTTGTTCAGCATGGCTTTGGCTAGGAAGAGGCATGAGTTGGCCTGATGCCGGGTAAACCTGTATGGTGCATTTTAGGGTTATAACAGGATTTGACTCAATCTTTGTGGTGGTGGATAGATTTTCCAAAATGGAACACTTCATTCCATGTCAGAAAACCAGTGACACAACTCATATTGTGAATCTATTTTTCAAAGAAGTCATTCGACTTCACGGCTTACCAAGGAGCATAGTTTCAGATCGAGACACTAAATTCATGGGACACTTCTGGAGAACCTTATGGAAGAAGCTAGGAACTAACTTTTCGTTCAGTTCATCTTATCATCCTCAGGCGGATGGATAGATAGAAGTCGTAAATAGGAGTCTGGGAGACTTACTGAGGATCCTAGTGATAGAACATCACAGTCAGTGGGACAACATATTACCACAAGCATAATTTGCTTATAATGATTCAGTAAATAGAAGTACAGGGCAGAGTCCATTTCAGATTATCTATGGCATGCAATTGAGGGGAATTTCTGAATTGAGAGGTTCAGAACAGAATGCAACTAGGAGTGCTAGTGCAGAAGATTTTTTAGAAGCGATGAAGGAAATTCACAGTCGGGTGAAGGAGCGATTGCAGAATTCAAGCCAGGAGTATAAGCAAAGAGTAGATCAGCACATAAGACAACTTCAATTTGAATTTGGTGATTTGATTCCGGCACATTTGAGAAAGGAAAGGTTCCCAAGAGGAACATATAATAAACTGAAGATGAAGAAAATCGGACCATGTAGGGTCTTGAATAAGTTTGGGGCGAATGCTTACGAGATTGAATTACCCGATGGGATCAAAATTTCTCCGATATTCAATGTCTCAGATTTGTACCCATACAAAGCTAAGGAAGTAGGAACAAATGATAACCAGTCAGAGGTTCAGTGGAAAAAGAAGATGCCAGTTGCAAAGAAGCCGCAGATGGAAAGCATACTAGACAAAAGAATTGGCAAGAAGACCATATGAAGAGAATACTTTGAATACTTGGTCAAATGGAAAGGACATCTAGTTGAAGATGCCAGCTGGGAGAATGAAGCAATGATTCAGAAGCATGGACAAACCATGCAAGATCTCATGGATAGGAGCCCATGAAATTTTTCAAGCGAGGGAGTATGATGCAGGAGCATCGCCAACGTCAAGCGAGCATGGGGCAAGCACAACACATTTTGAGCACATGATAAATTGTTTAAAAATTTTGAAGATTGGATGCACCAAACTTAAATGTGATAGTTAAGGAGAGGCATACTTATATATTGTAAAGGACCTTGAGTGATCCACTCTCGTCCATAGTAGGTAGAAAGCATTTATGTTAGTAGGTATCTTTGAATTATCTTATGCGATAGTTTTAGGAGTGGAGGGAAACCGGATATAGACACCCTCATTGTGTAATTGTAACATAGAAGGAGGAAGCATAAGAAGAGAGCATAGAAGAGAAGCAGAGAGTTGTGTAGCAAACTCCATGTACAAAAGTTCTGAATTAATACAAAGAAGTTGTGATTCAGACTCGTGGTGTCCATATATTCTTTGTGTATGCATCTTTGAATGTTATGCTCATGAATGTTTTACTCTCCTGTCATGCAATTTCTTTTATGCTATGTGTGAATGATTTATTGTTGAATATTTGAAATCGGAGAGGAAAGGGTAATGAAATGAGTTTCAATTGTTTCTTTATCTGAGAAAAATTTCTTGCAAGGAGTGCAGTTAAATTGTCCGCAAGGAGTACGTTGACAAAAGGTTCAAAGGTTCATCTTTGAAAGCTTAGGAGAGATAATGTTTGTTCTCATATTCACACAAGAGGTACAGTCAGGCACATAATTCATGCAAGGGGTGCACAGACTAAGCTTAAATCCAGGGGTTGAGACCTGAGAAGTTATTGAAGGACTGTCACTATAGGGAGTGCACAGAGTCGAAGAGAATTCAACACTTCAGGTGTTTGGAGGTTTCCGCAAGGAGTGCGTGCAAGGGTCTTCTTTAAGGCTCGAAGTTGTGAGAAAGATCAGGAAGGATAAATCCTTTGGAACTATTGAAGGCTGTACAAGGAGTTGGTGCATATTGAGTGATTAGAAGGCATCAACATTTTGTGTCACAGGTGGATAAATCCAGGGAAGAATCCTTGGTTCACTTCGCAAAAATCATCAGGGGGAAGGAAAAGACGGTCAGAATCTTGTGTAGAGAATTAGCAAATGCTTGTCAGTCGTCTGATCTGACAAAGAAACGAGGAGGATACAGCTACATCCAGAGTTCAATCTCAGGAGATTGTGAATCTTCAGATCATCACCTAGTTACCCATCAGTCGTCTGATCTAATAGGAGTTGCACGGGGTTTAAACCCGCTCAAGCTGAGTGAAAGTCTCAAAAGGTGTTGGGATATCAAGGCATCGGGGTTCAAAATACCGGAAGTTCCGTGGACAATGGATCAGGTAAATCAATAGTGAAAACCTTGAAACATGTCAGAACCGTCCATCTGTTGGGACACGTGGCAGGAATCAAGAGCCATCGACATATCGGAAGTCTAGAGACCAAGAGTCCGAGACCTTTTGAGTCCAAAATTAGCAAACGGATTACAGCCATGGATCTCGGGAAGGACATGTGTCGTGTGATCATCCGATTAGGAGATCTGGACACTGGGACACACATAGGTGAGTGTTTTTGACTTCACATCCCTGAAGTCCCGAGGTTTGATCTGGATCGTCCATCACAGGAGGATGTGTGGAAACAATCATGACCTTCAGGAAAATTCTTGAAAGGGGAGAGTCCATCGGCATATCGGGATTCGACGGATCGTGAATCTTGAGGACATGAACCACTTGCATTTCAGAATTGTGAAGTCCAAAATCCCAATGAGGAGGAAAGCTCCATTATGGGGCCCAACTGATGTCATCTTGTCATAACGGGGGATCGGGAATTTCCACGGTGAAAACCCCAAAGAAGACCTGAGCCGTTCATTGGTTAAGACACGTGGCAACAATCTCCACTTCCAAGAAAGGTCCCAAAAGAGAAGTCATATCGGGAAATCGGGATTCGAGAGATCGAGAGTCTCGAAGACAAATACATTTTGATGTTTGAAACCCTGAAGTCCCAAAAAGTGATAGGACCGCGGTCATCTATTGGCAGCAGTCCATGCTGTTCAATGGTTCCGTCACTATGTTATGTTTCGTAAGACCACTGTCGTTTCCGTCGTGAATCCATTTCAGTACATGTTGACACGATGAGTTATAGGCGGAAAAATCAGTAGATGGATGGTTATCCTCCAAGAATTCGACTTAGACTTCGTTTTCGCCAAGTCCAAAAAGTCGTTGGTCTTCGTAGAACTTATCTCGAAACTTTCGGTTGAGTCAGGTGACGTTGTGCCTAAGGAATCGCCTATTCGGGGGGATATGTTTTTGATCGAGTCATATGACCCCTGGTATGGAGATATACTGATCTATCTCCAGACTTTGAAGTGTCCTACCTCTTCTTCTCATGATGAGCGTCGGCGGATCTGCCATCAGGCCAAGAACTATCTTATACTCAATGATACTTTGTATCAGAGAGGTGTAGATTGTATCTTACGTCGATGTCTCACTCATGAGGAGGCCGTCATAGTGCTCAACGATTGTCATACAAGAGCTTGTGGTGGTCACTTTTCCGGGTTGGAAACAGCCCAAAAAATCTTACGAGTAGGTTACTTCTGGCCCACGCTTATCAAAGACTGTATTGAGTCGGTCAAGAAGTGCCATCCATGCCAAATCTTCTCACGGAATATGAGGGCACATTCAGCTCTGATGTGTCCTGTTATCACCATCGGTCCCTTCACCAAGTGGGGGATTGATTACACTACATGCAAACCCCCATCAGCAAGGGGGCACCTCTATATCATTGTGGCTGTCGACTACTTCAGTAAGTGGGTCGAAGCCATGCCGACGTTCAAAGATGATGGACAGACTGCAGCTCTCTTCTTATTTAACCAGATTATAGCACGGTTAGGAGTCCCGAGAGAGATTGTCACTGACCATGGTAGTCACTTTCAGAACCAAATGATGACCGAGTTAACGTCAAAGCCTGGGTTACGACAGGAACACTCATCTCCCTATTATCCCCAAGCCAATGGGCAAGTGGAAGCTGTTAACAAAATGCTTAAGACAATGCTACAATGAACCATCAACTCAACCAAGTCAAACTGGCATTTGATGTTATACTCGGCATTATGGTCTTACCGAACATCAGTTAAGACTGCAACCGGTTTCTCACCTTTCCAACTCGTTTACGGGCTGGAGGCAGTCTTGCCCATTGAATGTCAAATTCCATCTCTTAAGTTGGCAGTACAGTTACTGCCAGACACTTCTCCACTTGAAGAACAGTTAGTACACCTTGAGCAACTTGATGAACAGCGTCGCGATGCGGCCCTGGCCAACGATGTTCATAAGAATAGGGTTAAGTGTCAATATGATAGGTCTGTTCGTCCTCGGGTTTTCTCTGAGGGCGACCTTGTCCTGGTTTACGACCAAGATAAGGACCCCCTGGGGGAAGGAAAGTTTAAACCCATGTGGTTCAGACCCTTCATTGTTAAGGAGGTGCTAAAGAAGGGCACTTATTTTCTGGTCGATTTTGAAGGGAATGCTTTGGCAGAGCCTAGAAATGGGCTCTACCTCAAGAAGTACTACTCATAGGGTCACTGTGGGTAACTTTTTGTAACATATGTATAGTCTTTGTGCTATTACTTTCTTTCGTTTCTTCTGAAAAACATGTCATGGACGTGTCATTAATGTTATCTTCCGTCACTATGGCAGATGTCAAGTGAGTCCGAGGTGTTCATTGGGTATGTGGATGGTGCTAGTCGGCACACGCGGAGGCTTGCCTCTGCAGCTTGGGTAATCTTTACACCACAGGGTCAGTTGTTATCTTCCGGAGGGATATGCTTAGGTGACACCACAAACAATGTTACCGAGTATAGCATAGTTATTGAGTTGCTTCGTGATGCTTTGTCATTGGGTATATCCCATCTCCGGGTCTATCTAGACGCTCAACTGGTTGTGTCACAGCTAAATAGAATATACCGTGTGCACGATCCTACTCTACACCGAAGATTCCTTAGGGTACGTCTCTTGGAATGCAACTTTGATTATATTACACATTTTCATGTTCCTAGAAGTCTAAATCAAATCACAGATACTCTAGCTAATCATATTTTGGATTGGCATCTTGCCCACACATAAAAAGATCATGATCAAACACATGTAAATACATTTTGTACACATAATCCACAAAGACACATAAAAGAAATAAAAATCATATATAAACATGATAACATCTCAGAGTACATAGATGGGTGCAAACGCCTCAAAAAATGGGAACCATAACGAGTCACTGGGGCTTATGCCCTCAAAAAATTTAATACATGTCAGTGCTCGAGGCACATAAAAGTCTACAAATGCTGTTCAGGGCCTATGGGCCCTGTTATAATCATATACAGCTCGGCCTAAATGCCTAAACAGTTGGACCCATGTCTAAGGTAACCCCACCATATGAGTCTGCATGGAGGGTGGCAGGTCTTCTATCTCTATCATCGGAACGGTGCGGGTGAGCTCAGTAAAGTTTCTCTCAATCTGCCCAAGATCCCTCTCAGCCTCTCCTGCTGGAGGGTTCCCGGCTACTGCTGCTCCCCTGGCGGCGACAGCTGCAGCCTCTGGCCATGGACGACACCTGTTCCACGCAAATTTGGTAGGCCGCACAGGTCCCACATCTGCATGCAACACAATGGTCACCCATCAGAAACTCTGTTATCTCAAAAACATGATATATATAAAAAGACATAAAAATTACATATACAAACAAAAAAAAAATTTACAGGTGGAGACTTACCCATCTCCCCTCGCTCCTCACCAGGAGGCACTGGTATCGCTGGATCTCTAGAAAATTCAATCCCAGCATATGGGTAATCCTCGATCGCCGAAATCTGTCATGCCAACCACGCAAAGAAATCATCATTGAAGTCCTCGGTGGTCCTCCCACCACCCTGTCGCGGCAGCAACGCTGCCCATATGCACATTGCTGGGAATGTCACCAGATGTCCTCGTACCGTCATCTGAGGACTAAAACATGGAACTCTCTCGAAGAAAAATAAGCACAGGATAGTCATGAACCCAAAGTTCCTGTGTGTCCGACGACGACAATCTGTCAATTGCCGTCTCATGCTCTCGAGCAGCGTGGTACTCCAGTCATATATCTGTGCATTCATGCACTAAATTGCATAGTTCATCTGTGCACGTGACGCTTGATGTATGGCTGAAAAGCCGGTAATTTGCCCAATGAGCGACAAGATGGTCTGTAGAGCAAGGCTGGTGACACTGCCAACCAGTATCCAGGAAGTCCCCTGATAGGTCCCAGCCACACAATGTTCTTCTATCAACTCCAAGACTTTACTCGGCCCCGCAGGAAATGTCTGCAAGTTAACGGGTTCCCCTCTCCTCGAGAGGCCCGTCAAAAAATATATGTCCTCTGTGCTGGGCGCCAAGGATTGCCCCTCTATCATAAAGGCCTCAGCGTCAAGGTGCTAATAGTCAACCAAGGCATTCAGCAGCCTTGGTTGCATGCGCATAAATGGGCACAGGAAAAACTTTACTAAACCGCACTGCGTCAGCACGACCATCACATTTGGATCTGTAGCTACTGCCTCATTGGCAGCCTCATGCTCTCTCTCTCTCCAATGCACATACATCCTGCAAAAATCACAAGGCAAAAAGGGGAGTTAGATCTTGTAACATCATCTTTTTTGTTGCGCGGGGGGTGACCCGCGGGCTGTAGAAGTGACAGTCGCGGGTACACGTGCGCTGTTTTAATCATGCACGCGGGTACCCGTGGGCTGTCTCTGGACAGCCCGTGGGTTACTAGGGCCGACCCTTTAAAGGGCGATGACCACCCCCCCAACACACTAAAAAACATCAATTAAAGTATTGAAATGCAAGATGAGGGAGTCTGTACTTACTTGGTCCGAGCGGAAGTCTGTTTGGTCCACCGTAGCTCCCGGAATCATGATCTCTGGCGAAGGGGTTCTTTTGGCTCCAGAGTCAATTTCCAAATCAACAATGGTGATAATGAATTGCCAGCTTCTATTTATAGAGTTTTTGGCCCCTTTTTGTCACTTTTTGGGGCCCTTTTGTCAGTTTCTTTATACCAAAAACCATTTTGGGTGGTTTCGGGGTTATATGGAAGGGATTTGATCAGGTATTGGGACACTTTTCATTGAGTTTCAGAAAATAAAATAAAAATACACATAAGGGCGGTCCATAAAATGTTTTTTTCAAAAATCAACCTGAGCATATAGGGTAGGATTTCATCCCCACCATTGCATCTCGTTGCCTTTTTTTTACAATATAGGATTGACCCCATCCAGTTGTGACACAGAACCGTCATTTCTACTCTAGAGGTGTCACAACTGGATGGTAGAGATTACCAAAACATGGATTCCCTAGGTAGTTCCTAGTTGCATTATGGTGTCCATGTCGTTTCTCACAACATAGTAGGCTCGGGAGTCCGTATAGTCTTTCCTAAAGATGAGTTTTGGAGCCTCATTTGCATGGGTCTTTTTCACTCTTTTTCTTACCCTCCAAACTCCCAAAACATAACAGGTCTCCTTTTAAGCCCTTTTCAGACCCTCTAAACATGAAAAGATTGTCGAGCGATCTTGTGACCCTTCACGCTCGTTAAACTGAAATTTGAAGTCACGTCTTTCCGACGGTAGTTTACCCCTTTTTTGGTCCGGACGGTCAAATGTACGAACAAAGGAGCGCTCTATTGAATTTCCATTCTTTAGAAGAGTATCCTCAGGTATAATTTTATTCCTTTTTCGGGCCTGAGGGACTAAATTTACGAAAAAGAAACCCCCCCCCCCCCCGGAGTCCATAGTTAAGCTCTTTTCAGGCTCCCTAAAATTGAAAAGATTGTCGAGTGACCTTATTCTTTCACACTCGTTAAATGGTCCAGAAGAACATTCCTGTCAGAGTCCATAGTTAATCTTTTTTCAGACTCCTTAAAATTGAAAAAATAGCCGAGTTATCTTGTCTTTGTCACACTCATTAAAATGGTTTTGAATTGACGTCTAGTCGGTGCTAGTTTACCCCTTTTTCGAGCCAACTAGACTATTGACGAAAAAGGTACCCCAATGGAGTTTCCTTTTATTCTTTTTCATACTCTCTAAATATGAAAAATCATCGAGCTTCCCTTCTCTGGGCTCGTTAAACTTACATCGAAGGACGTTACCATTGTGTGTTCTGTCAACCGCACTTGCATCTTTTACCCATCAGCCTAGTAACAGTTTGCTTGTGCGTCTTAACACCTTTGGCCACTAGAGGATTTTTCACGAGTATCATTTACTAGAACATCAGTCTTGTCCTTGTGCCTTGAGCTTGTATGTTTTCTATGCTCGTTCCTCCACTGTAACGTAATATGCATTTATTCTTTTCAAAATCATCAAAAAGAACAAAAAAATCAAATATACCCCAAAAAAGAGGATGGGAAAAGTATTTTCTTTATTGGCAGCATTATGAGTCACCCTTGGATAAAGCACATCTATCTGTTTGATTCATCAGAATTTGGGATGTAGTACGACCTTACGAATCTTTGCTCGCTAGAGTGAGTTGTGTCCTCCACCATTTGGTTACTCTTCCAAACATATGGAGAGTTTGCGTTGTCTCCTGCTTCATAGACTTATGATTAACAGATATGTCGCCTGAGTCTTATCACTTGTCGTGCTATTATCCAAGGGAAGTTTGTTACTTAGCCTGAGTCAACCACTCTGCAATATGTCTCTTGTCTGCATACCCGACCATCCTTAACGTCCAATCAAGTATTTGTTCGAAATCAATGAAGCCTTCAGTCCGGTCATCAAGATTATCAAGTCCGTAATCGACGAGCCATCGAAGACCTTCGGGTAGTACAGTCCTACACTCATATTACACTCCTACCCGAGTCGTGAAGATTTTGAAGTTGTTGCTTGAGCTCTGAAGTACAGCCATCAGGCCAAGATAGCTTCTGAGAGATGGATACTTCCTATGTATATCTTTCTGATTTCGAGATGTAGCTCCACTATGTATTGTTCGCGGCTACTCTTTATAGTTATTTGACATGGATCTATAGTGTATTTGATTAGTAGCCATGGTTCTGATTTATCCCAAGCATGGGTATGCCCGCCTCGGTGAGACATTTGATATTTTTTGCAAACGACACCTCCTGATTCCTGATTCCTGGGCTCACTTATTCAACATATCAGTACAGATTGGTAAAGAATTGGTAATGTATTTCGGCCATCAGATTCTCTTCTGCCCTCACACATTAGGGGGCATCTGTTATAACCCTAAAATGCACCACACAGGCTTACCTGGCATCAGGCCAGCTCATGCCTCTTCCTAGCCCAAGCCATGCTGAACAAAACCTCAAAAAACCACTTAAATCAAGCAACCCACGCCCTAACCTCTCACTGGGCGCATTGGACCACTTGCTGGTCTTCTACTGCACGTGGGTGACCGCGAGCTAGCCCACTACAACCCACGTTTACCTAACAAAGCAAAAAATCAGGAAAGTTTCCGCCGGGACGAAGAGCTTTTTGTTAGTTAACTAGAACTCCCAGCCATGCATGGCCGAGAGTTCGCCAAAAACCCTAGCTCCTTCTAGCCTATAAAAAGAGGGGTAGAGGTACTATTCAAAAGAGAAAAAATCATAGCAAAGAAACTCTGCCAAATTTCCAAGTCCATTATTGTCCCAACCCTTTAGCCTTTACTCAAGCTTTAGGAGAAATTCAAGCAATGCAGTTGGAGGACAAAGAAGAGGAAGATCCCAGGATCAGGATCGAGGAACGGTGGTCAGTCTCTAAAATCATTGTAAGTTGATTCATATTGAGATTAATGAAAAAGATACTTTTCTCATCCTGAATACATGAGTCTCATCTATGCTATTTGATTTATGTTTTATCTCTAACCCTCTAGTAGATCAGTAGCATGCATGCGTAGTTTTTTCTTGATTGCAGGAAGCTTTGTGGAAGGAGCAGCAGCAGCAAGGAGATAAAAGCTCAACGAAGGATCTACTTCAACCGTCGATAAAAAGGTTAGTTGATTCTTCCCATGTTTTCCTGAGAAAAAGGGTTATAGGTTTGGGTAGGAGGTTAAAAGTTATTCTTGAAGGGTCATGATCTGCGTACAAGTTTAAAGCCCTAGCTTGTTAGTCCGTAGGGTAGAATGCCCCACAACACTTAGCACTTAGCAAGGTACCAAAATACCTTCTCCTTTCTTACCTCACCTAGAATTCTATTTATACATTGCAAAAAGGCCCTAAACATGGGTAAACCCATGGGCCAACATTCCCATACCTGTTACATAGCTCAAAACCCAAAAATCCCTAAAAAGAGGTCGATATCCTGTGATCTCTACTTCGTTTTGATATTTTCATTTGACAGCCTGCAGAAGTGCCAAAAATAGGTAAAATATGACCAAGGATCCTCAAAACTTGGTCAAGGGCCAACATGCCCCCATCACTCACCTGTAACTCATCCTGAGTTACTCTGATCTAGGAAATTCTGCCTCAAACACCTCGAGCTTAGCTTGAGATGCTTTGACTTGTTGTTGTGCCATGGCCTCATGCTCAACAAACTCTTGGATAACAAGTTCGTTCACAGGTCCCTATAAGTGTTGTTCAGTTTTAGTGATGACTTGCTCCAATTCTTCTCCTCAGCCTTCGATCTCTGAGAACAGTTAGCAAGCCTCATCCTGTATAGGTTGGAGCCTCTGAGTCACTTCCATGACTCTTCTCTGAATGGTGTGGACCTCCTATTGAGTAGTACACTTCTCTTGGGATCACTTTATCCTTGCGATAGTTGATAAGGGCTTCAACTGTGCAACATAACCATTTGTTGGCACAGGGGAAAACCCAGGGTTCAATGCTACAACAACACACCAACAAAACCCTAACTACCGGCCCTTTTGGCAACACCTGCGAAGAAGATGAAGTCTAATGTGAGGTAGACGTAGGGGTGGTTGTAGGACTCATATGTCTGCAACCTTAGCTGGGACATAGATCTATGATTGTAACACCTTAACAAAGAACTTAGTTATTATAGTTTGTTAATATTCATCTTTAGTTCACACTATCTCTAAACCCTAACAACAGATCAATGCAGTATTCAAACAGATCTAATAGATTCTACCACTAAGCATACCAAGCATACCAATAGAGATCAGATCTAGCATTCATTCACATTATTCAGCACTAAGCTATCATATCATATTCATTTATCATCTAACATCGCACTAAGCATTGAATCACATAAACAAAAGAACAACCAAAAGAACAAAGAAACCACAACACAGGATATACATGGTTCACCCCCACTCTCGGGATATGTTCACCAAATATTCTTCGTTTTTATTGTCTTCTGTCAATCTTCTACATGCACAAAGACACAAGATCCTACTCTTCATAGGACAAGAGATCCACATGCACCTCGCCATATCCTCCTTCCCCGAGTTAGGTTACAACACACAACTTCTACTCAATATTTTACAATAACTTGTAGTTAGCTCTAAGAGTCTCACATGGTATGCATGAAGCATATACAATCCACACTTTCACTTAGTACTAACACTTAGCACTTAGCAAGATACCAAAATACCTTCTTCTTTATTACCTCACCTAAACTTCTATTTATGCATTGCAAAAAGGGCATAAACATGGGTAAACCCATGGACCAACATTCCCATACCTGTTACATATCTCAAAGCCTAAAAATCCCTAAAAATGGGATGAGATCCTGCGATCTCTGCTTCGTCTTGTGCTTCACCTTCAACAGCTTTTTGAAGTCCCAAAAATAGGTCAAACATGACCAAGGATCCTCAAAACTTGGTCAAGGGCCAACAATGTGGATTCCAACAAGTTCTCAATCAGTAAGGGAAGATCTTGGGGGTTGAACATTGTGTTCATACTTAAAGGATATAGGGATGCAGTCTAATTTTGGAGTGAATAATTCCTCCATAGTAACTTTGCTCTCAAAGTTGAATTCTTTCTCCTCTTTTCCATAGCTCGGATTTGGCCCATTTATAGCCTTCAAGTGGAACTAAAGGGCCGATTTAGAACATTTCCAGTATATGGAAGGCCAAGGATAATTGATCTCATGACGTGACATGGAAACCCAACACCATTTTTCAATTTTGGGCACATTTCCTAATGTATGTGGGTTGCATTGGTGCAACCTGCATATATGCATGTTGTATAGTAGGCAAGGTGCATATATGTGGAAAAATTATATTTTTAGCTCTGGGATTTGCAAAAGGGGACTTCAAGTCTACATAGGGAAATGGAAAAAGGCTTATTTTTCAAGATTGTATGGGGTGAGAAAAATATTTCTATAACAAATTCCCCCTAATGTGTGAGGTCAAAGGAGTATATGTGATGGTCGAAATAAATTATAAAAACCCATAAGTTGAGTAATGGAGACCCAGCTAGAAGAACTAGTTGCTCACTACAATATGTACTGACTTTGCATACATGACTGCCAATTTGAATTACACTACAAATCCATGTGAACATATACCAAACAACTGTCCATGGACATGAATAGGAAAATACAAATGCGATTACATGCCAAAGGTTGTCATAGTCATGAACAAGGCCTTGTAAAATGAGTCTCAAAATAAATCTGAAGATATCTGTATACAATGGAGTACAATCTGATCTCCCATGATCTTTGAAGTCACACATGTACTGGTACAATGAA
This sequence comes from Picea engelmannii, assembly GCA_009831015.1. Taxonomy (NCBI): domain Eukaryota; kingdom Viridiplantae; phylum Streptophyta; class Pinopsida; order Pinales; family Pinaceae; genus Picea; species Picea engelmannii. Next base: position 455,753 of record ML799747.1, read on the forward strand.
AAGTTAAGAAGAACTCAAGAAAGATGCGGCTACATATTGATGTCTTCAAGTCTTCTACACAATCCTCCTAAGGTGCAAGTATACATCATGTGAATAAAGGAGTTGAGGTCAAACACAATGAGACTTCGTTTGATTATCGATCATTGAGGTATACTGCTAACAAATGCGAGAGAGAATATCGATGAAAAAAGTAGGTATCAAGGCACTGAGTACATTCTTACAAGTGTGAATAAAGGATTCGGGGTCAAACACTTGAAGAATCCATCGATCAAGAGAGATTGATGTATTCCCAACTATATATGGAGAGAGAAGATGCCCCTAATGAATGCAAGCCTCTAGGTACTCATAGGACTCTAGGTCTCATTTCCTGAATAGATAATATGAAGTCGATGGAAGAAGACCCATCAAAAGGAGAGAATTAAGGAATCTCTCATCATTCAACATGAGGTACAAAGAAGGATCTTGATGATTTGGAGAATATCGGATGAAGAACATGTTCATGAACCAACAACCCTCTACGTATTTTGTGTGTGCCAAGTGAAAGCGATACATGAAAAATACCCTCTGAATAGTAGCCAATGAGGAAAACTACTGACAAAGGCGATGAAACCACCAATAATGATAATGACATCAAATACACTGCATGAATCCCAATGTGTGAATAAATGTCTTGCCGTCAAACACAAGGGAAACCACCCAGTCAATGACCAATGATGAAATGTCGATTGTTGGGTTCAAGGTTACCTACCATTGATGAAAGTAGGACCACGGTGTGTAATAGGACTACAAATTCATGTGATTCTGAGACAAAATGAGGGTATGGCCAAAATGAAAAGTCAAGAGTTCTAAGGAATGGTCGAAATAGGTTGATAGACATCCTTTGAACTAGATCATGAGACATATGGAAGACTCTAGAAGCATAGACTCAATGATGAAACCATAAGATGTGGGAGGCATCAATAAAAATATCCATAGGGACTGGAAGAGTAACCAGTTCGGGGATTAAACTCTCTATAACGAGCTCAACATCCTAAGGCCATGCTAAACCCAAAACTATGATGACAAGTGGACTCAACAATTTTTTACATTGTTCAAAGGCAACACGATTGCTACCAATACAAGATAATACTCTCTTCTCACCCATTTGTTTTTGTTTTTTCATATTCAAATGAATGCTATGATATAGAGGAGTAAACAAGTGTCACAAGTAAGAAAAACTAGTTCCAACAGTGGAACATACCTATGCTCAATGCAAGGAAGTGCATGTGGGAGATGGACACTCTAGGTAATGTTCCCTCCTATGTATAGGGTGCCAAGTTGCAAAGGATATAAATGAGGCTCTTCTTGGATGAGGATGAAAAAACTGTTGAGGAAAATAGTTTATAATGCAAAGTGATAACTGACAATAGGCTCAATACTGCAAGCAAGGGCATGAAATGCAATCAAAACTTAATGCCAAAAAAATTCCTTTTTCATAATCTTAGTCTACCTGGTTTGAAAAAGAGATAAAATTGTACCAAATAGAAGTCCTTTCAAATCCAATTTATGAGTGTGAAATATCCAAGTTAACTCTACAATATTTTTGTTTTTTGAAAATGAGTCACAAAATAGCTTAAATCAAAATCACTTGGGAGTCCTCTAGGTATAGGTCAACATGTTTATGAGTGAGAAATGAGGCTCAACATAAATTCATGTATTAACTATAAGGGAATCCTAGTCCCACGGAACAAATATTTGCATGGGCACCAAATGGAGCAGAGGATCTAACTAGGGTACCCATGTTTGGTAAGTCTCTACCATTTGATAATGACATGTCTTGTAGCAGATGGAGGGTTCTGCATTGCTAAAAAATGGGTTTGTACCTAAGGCATATGAGTGACAGTTATAGGACAATGAAAGTGTGCATGGTGGAATGGATACCTATCCTATATGTTGGTTAGTGAAAATACATGTCTGTAGTTATGAACGGTCAACATAACGCTAAAAACCACAAGAATCCTTGGTGAAAACTACAAAAACCAACTCAATCCACTGTTGTATTAGTCCATTAGGATAAAATATGATCTGAAGCTATGCAAAGTGGGTAGACATTGCTATAAATAGTAATGAAAACCAAATTTTACTATGTCATTTGACTTTTTTACCCAAATAGTGAATTTTGGATCAAATTACCTACGATCTTCAACTGGTGATTTCGGCAGCATTGAGTGATGGAATCAATGACGGTTTGGACTAGGTAATTCCTCTTCCCCTCCTCTTCCTTTCTAGTGGATTACATTTTGTATTTAGGTTTCAATTTTTAAGTTATTTAAGGCGTAAATTAGAGGTTTAGGTGTACACGGACTACTATTCATTGGGTCACATATACATGTGGTTATACATGGTTGTATAAAAGAAAACCAATGTATAATCAGCCCTATACGTGACTATGAATGTTGTAGCTTGTGTATATATCCATAAACAAAGTTTTTGATGGTTTCTAACTCAAAAAGTGATGCTTCTCTGGCAGGATGGTGCTAGAATGGAGGGAAAGGGAACATGAGGAGGTAGATGCTACTATGGAAAGAGATTCAGGGGCCCAAATAGCCTTGAAAAGATCCAGGTTGTACAATTTTGGGGCATTAAAAGGGATGAGGGCCCAAGTGAGGTTAATACAGTTACTTGTGGATTACTGGGATCCAGACAGTGAGAGATTCAACCTTGATGCGAAACCATTCAGGATTGAAGTCGAGGATATATATTTCTTGACGGGGTTGTCACATTAGGGTGAGGTGGTGAACCTAAAACCCTTGGGAGCTAGGATAAGTATGAATATAGAAGAATACATAGATACTCATTGTATAGCAGGGACCGAGAAGGTCGAGAGAAAACTCCCCATATGAGCGATAAACAATCTAAGCCTCAAGATTGTTGTCCTTGTTTTGACCCAGATCACAGGATCGAATTCATTGCACCAGGTAGCGAGGCCACCTATGTTCCACTCTGTATAGTGTTTTATAACCATGGTGTACGATTGGTGCACATTGTTACTAGGTAATATGAAGAGCCATTTGATAGAATGCAAGCAGGGTGATAAGAGGAACTTCGAGTTTCCTTCCATATTGTGTATCTTTTTCTTTGAGCGGGTTCTAGGTTTGGGACCTATATTTGAGATCATTCCTCTAAGACCTCGCAATTCAGCCATGGCACAGTGGACTGAGGTGATGAGATGACAGGGGGGGAGGTAGGGTGCCCGCACCCTACATTGATGAGTTCTTTTACTCATGGAGATGATAGGTTATCTCTCTAGATGAATACCCCTATTCAAGATCGACTTTAGAGGGGACCCTAACATGGCATTTCCACTAGGGACCGCCTACGGGGACATATGTATGTAAAAATTTTAAAATATTTCATTTTTTTTGTATTTTTGAATAGGAAAACAAAAATATTTTTGCATGATTTTTAAGTACTAAATAGACACATATGTGATGCAAATGTAGGTCCACAACAATTGGATGGGATTCCATGACATCGTTGGAGGCACCGGGGAGATGGGGCAGTGGGAGGAGAAGTAGAGAGAATCCTTTAAAATGTGCAGGGAAACCTGTCTTGTTTGACACATAGGATTCCAATGGTTCAGGTAGAGGATCTACCAAAGGCCATGAAGCGATAGGTGGTTGGCATGCCCAGGGATTGGGTGCGACTCTTTCAACATCTCACAAACTTCATAGTTTGTTATCATGACACACATCTGGTTCCATAAGCATAGATGTCATGGATTTTGTATTATCGACTGTATATGTGTATTGAGGGTATTGGCCCCAATTTTGTATTATAAAAATAATATTTTTTGAAGTATATATAAAACATGGTTCTTTGTCTTTACTTATATTACAATGTGTACATTGATGAGAATGTTTTCTTTTCTTTAGTTATGTGACAAATGCCAATCTAAAACAAAATTAGCATAAGCATCAGATACATAATTAGAACTCCTAGGTATGTGATGATAAGTAATAAAATCAAACTTTCACTCTAAAAGGCGTACCCATAGGATTTGTCAGAGTAATGTAGGGTCACATACACATTAACTGTCATTCAACTGACATACTACTAACTGGGAATCTAGGAATACCTCCAAAGAGAGAATACCATGTGAAATGGCATTGTGCAAAAGTTCTATAACAATGTTATATTTGGCCACATTATTCATGGATGGCCCTAGGAATACACCACCTAAGGACACCAGTAGACCCTCAGGTGAGTAAACCTCCCAAGTAGAGGAAGCCAAGTTCTATTTATGATGACTGGCTCCATCTGCAAATCCTAAGTAGACCGAAGACTCCTTTGACATCTCCCAACCAAGGGAAAAATCGATAAGAAAGCTAAAGACAAAAATAAAGGGAAAATATATATACACTAAATTACATTAGTATACAAAGATTTACACCCAATCTTGGGGACCAAGCATAATATCTTTTCAAGTAGATCCCATTCATAGGCTCATCCAACATGTTCCCTTCATAATATTCTAATTCATGGGCTCCTTTTTCTAAGACACGTCGCACGATATAGGGATCCTACCACATGGGTTTGAAATTTCCTGCCCCTAGTGGTTCTTTGGATTGATCATATAAAAGGACCAAGTCACCCGCAACATACAACCAAGGATAAACATACTTATCATATTGGACCTTGACATCCATAGAGGCGTATTGACGCTGCTCGTCAAGGCTCTCTAGCAGGGATAATTTTAAGGATGGAAATTTATTTTAAAATGTAGAAACCTTGGTGAATATTACTAATCCTTCATAGGTAAACTATAAATGTTTGGCGATATTTTTTTAAAAACATTCAAATTTATAAGTATTTTATATAGTTTTTATAAAATTTTGGCGATTTTTAAGGTAAAATAATTTTATCCTATAGAATTTGGGAGAATCATTTTTAAAATAGTGAATCTCTTTTTTGGAAAAAGCATGGAAAATTAGCCCATGAGCGAAATTTATCCCCTAAAATCATCCCTTCTCTCTAGGTGTACAAGGCATCACTTGAGATTTGAAGTGTTAGGGATGAGCATGCCTCCCAATCTAAGAGAAGGGATTTCACATTCAATAGGTAAGATTGACTCCACACAATGTACTAACTGGAAAGGAGAAAATTGGGTAGTAGTCTTGAACTAGGTTTGATATGCCTAGAGTGCGAGATATAGCATAATATGCCAGTCAGATTTGTTCTAGCTGACAATTTTCTGCAAAAGGGTCTTGAGAGACTTGTTGACAACCTCTACCTATCCATTTTCCTGGGGGTAGTAAGGAGAAGAATGACCATTCTTAAACCCCAACATGGATGTATTCTCTTCCATCATTTCATTCTGAAGGTGACTTCCATGATCAATGACAATCTCATTCAGGATACCGAACCTCACAATAATTTTATTGAATACAACGAAGGGAACAATATTCCCATCGGATTTAACTATAGGCATGGCCTTGAACCACTTAGTAAAGTAGTATACAACCATGATAATGTGTTGATGCCCCCAAGATGATGTTGGTTTGCAATCCACAATGTTCACCCCCAACTTGGTGAAGGGACTAACGGTAATGACTAGATGGAGAGGGGATGGATGTGAGTGCATTTTTCGAGTGAACACCTAGAAGTGGCGAAACTTTTTAACCTCTTCAATGAAATGTTTAAATATAGACGACCAAAAATAACCATCTCACAAAATTTTTTGGTTTGTCGCAAGCTCAAAAATATGACCACCACACGTCCCACTATGGCAATCAATTAGAACTAACTCAACTACTTTGTGAGTTAAACAATGACATAGGATATTGTTTATTCCTTGATTATATAGTAATTCTTAGCTTGGTATCATGCACGTCATCGATCATCTTGCGAGAGATGCTGAGGGAACTTCAAATTTTGAAGATAGAGAACAATGTCTCCATACCAGGGGTCAAGTGAAGAGACAAGGAAAATGTGTTCATCTGCAAAATAATCAACATGAACAACATCCTCGTTCAATTATGGGAATTCAATTATTAACTTTGCAAAGGCTAGTGATTTCTTGGATTTCTCAGAAGTGAAATCGAGATCGAACTCTTGTAAAATGAAAATCGATTTATTGTACTTTCCCCCTATGATACACCTAGTACGAAAGTATTGAAATGGATTGACATTGAAAACCACAGTAGTTTTGAAAAGAAATATATAATGGCATAATCGTTGGACTGCATGGATGGAAGCCAAATCTATATTTTAAACATGAGAATATTTGAGCTCAAGACTAACTAAGTTTCGACTAAGATAGTAGATGACATGTTAGCAGAGCTCATCATCCTCTTGAACCAAAACTATACCAATCGTCTCTTCGGATGCGGTGACATAAAGTAAGTAATCCCTACTGTAGTCAGGAGACTTCAGCGGAGGCGTTGATACCAAGTCTTTCTTCAAGGAATCGAAGGATTATTGGGCCCGCTCATTCGAAATAAAAGGGATGTCCTTCTTCAAAAGATGCATGAAACCCTTAGTAATATTGGCACAGTTTACTATAAATCAACGTAAAATTTCAGCTTTCCCCTGTAATCCTTGAAGTTGTCAAATAGTGCACAGGGGAGGCAATCAAAGTATTGCCTCAACCTTTAATGGATCTACAATGATCCCAGTTTCAAAGAATACAAATCCCAGAAGGCGTCCAGACCTAATGAAAAATATGCATTTATGAGGGTTTAATGGGATTCTATAAGATCATCAAGATAAACTTCGACTATGTGCTTAAGAACGTGGAATGTGAAGGTCATATCATGTTGGAAGGTTCCTCCGATGTTTTTAAGGCTGAAAGGCATATTCCGGTATGTGAAAGTACCTCAAGGAAAAATAAATGTCATCTTATATTGATCCTTAGGTTTAATTTGAATTTGTTTATAACCTGAAAAATTCATTCATGAAAGAAAAAACTTCTCTTCCCGCACACTCGTCAAGAATCTGATCGATGAAAGGTGTCGGGGAGTTGTCTTTAGGACAATAATTTCTTAGGTCACAAAATTCCATGCATACACAGATGTTTCCTTTCTTCTTATTCACATGAATGTGATTGGATACCCATTTAGTCAAGGGAACCAGGTAGATAAAGCCAACATTAAGCAGTTTCTCTACCTCTACCTTAATTTTAGGGGCCTTCCGGGGATTGAAAAATCTAAGACGTTGTCGAACAGGCTCAACATCCAGGTAATTTTTAATCCCATGCTTGAAAATTCAAGGGTTGATTCCCGACATCTCTTCATGTGACCAATAAAATACATCTTGGAATTTCCTGAAGAGCTTGGTGTAGATCAAGATTTCTTCTGGCGAACAATCTGAACCAATGTGTACATTTGCAATCTTTCCAGGGGTACGAGAGATATTGATTGTGATGGTAGGAGAGATAATTTCCATGTTTCCTTCGGCATAAATGTCATGTGTATCAAGTGGAACTATGGCATGACCAACTATCTCTCTTAGTGTAGATCAAAAGTCATCTTGTTCGATTCTAGCAAGCTCTGGGAGAAAATAAGAGTGATTATGCATATCATCCCAAGGTTTATCATAACCATTCATGGCCTTGATGATAGATTAATCTGAGGTAGAAGTCTCATCGATGAATTCATGTGAACAAGATGACAAAGTGGCCCACATGGGCTTAAGAAGAGGATCCTCTTCGTCGGCTTGTGAGGTAATAGGATCGGGATCAATGAAAGAGTCAATAATATCTTGATACACTATCTCCACTATTGATAGTGGCAGGGCCATTCCAACATTTGATTGACCTTCACAAGATGCAGTCAAGGAAGGTAGGGTCCAAGGATCATTAAAATAGGAAGTACAGAAAGGAACATACCTCTCTAATGAAACGAGCCTACTGGACATGGCGTAAACATGGTGAATCGATGTCATGAAGTCAAAGGTACCCATAAGGGATGAATACATTCCAACACTGATATTCTTAGTTGTTGGTTGATAATTGTCAACCACTGGGAGCGACAGTCCAACAAATGCACTAGGGCTAGCATACGCAAAGGAAAACTAGTTGATTGCCACGATCTTCCCATTGTGAGGAAAAAAAAGTGTGAAGAAGATGGATGATACGATGACAGTCATAGAATAAGTACAATCGTGTCCTAGTAACAAGTTATAATCAAGGGGCACATCAACCACCTAGACATCCACCTCTACCATATTCCCACCTAACTGGACTGGAAAGGCAGGAAGAATATCATGAGGGTAGAAGGAATGACCGTCAAAATAAGTCAACATGGTCAGAGATTGAGAGAGAGTTGGAGAGCCGAGAACTTTCCAATAGATCAGGGACATCACACATGTTGCAACACCTTCATCAACAATTGCATGCTTGATGGTATACTTTGAGTAACCCATGTGGACTTGGAATGGCACATGGTAAGGCAAGTGAGGATTCACATATGTGATTTCAGACTTGATAAATTTCAAGCCACTGGGGTCTAGAGCTCCTAACATAGATAGAAAGGCATTCCTCTATGAAGGACACATCTGGAGTACCTCTAGAGCTGACATTGCACAAGGGATTTGACCTAGGTCCTCAACAATAGAGTAATTTTGGGCGGCTCTAGCATTTGGATTATAGGTAGATTGCTTGAGTACTCCTTTCATAATACACGTTGGTGGCTCTAGTTTTTTTATCTACAAGGGTGTCTCTAGAGGAGGAGGAGATTCTATACAAGGTATAGTTTGTGGAGAACTATAATCATGAGATCGAGTGGATACATTAACCTGAGAATTGACCATATTGACGCACAAACAATGACAGTCTTGTGCCGGTGGGTTTTGACTCCCATCGGCCACATTTCCAACATTTGAGGAGCTTTAGGCCATGTGTTGGCTATGTGGGAAAGGATTCATCAGCAAGATGGGTGTTACAGATAAGAGCCTTGCATCTTCTGTAAGTTTGGGGCATAAATGAGTAAGGTGATCATCTGTACAAAGATTATAGGGAAATTTCACCTGACTGCTTTCTTTCTTACCCTCACCAACATTGTTATTCATCCTTGTTAAATTAAATATTAGTTTATAATGGTCAAATAGAAATTAGAATTAGGAGTTAATAAAGTCAAAGTGACTTTAGGTTAATTTATTTTCTTTTAGGTCAGATATTTTCTTTTAGGCTATATTTTCACTTTATCCCACATTCATAAAGTGGTTTGACTCTACTTGATTGTAACTTATAAGAAAGCTATTTTCTCTCTTATTTCATTGATTTAATAAAGACAGATAACCTTATTCAAGTTATGTTGGTTTCTGTGTGTGTGCGATTTCCATTACATGGTATCCGAGCGAGGTTAGGGCCACAGAGTCTGGGAGTGAGTGAAGACCTAGGGAATGCTACCGACAGTGATGAATCGAGGGATTGCCAACATAGCACACTCAAGGAGCCGAAAGGGTTTTGTATCAGTCGAAGTCGAGTTCATTTTATTTTTCATTTTTAAAAGCCATATTGGTCTGTTCTTAACTAGATTGGTTCCCAGCTTCGAAGATTTTTTTTTTTTTTTTTAAATGTTAATTTCTTGAGTTAGCAGATTTGAGGAGAAATTGGTTGATTTGGAGCTGGTTGAGGGTAGATTGCAGGTATTTTTCCATTATTTATCTGCTAAGTTCAGTATTTTATGATCATCTATGGCTAATTTGACCAACATCATGTTGGAAGGAAACCAAAAGTTCTCTAGGAAGAACTACAATACCTGGAAGCAATGCATGTTGGCCATTTTTGTGTACCGGTGCCTCTCAGATGTTTTTCTGGGCACAATTCCTTGTCCCACAGTTGTAGGTAAATATCGGGAAAATTTTTATGGCCAAGACAGAGAGGTCGTGATGATGATCAAATTGTTCATGACAGATGAGATGCTACCTGAGGTTCAGAATGGGAAGACTGCTACAATGATCTGGAAATAGTTGAAAGAGACCCATGAGATTTCAGATAAGGGTCGAGCGTTCTTTTTAAATAATATGTTGTTCTCGATCAATATGGCTAAGGGTGCCTCTCTCCAAGATCACTTACTCAAGATCAAGGACATCTGGGAGTAGTTGGAGGCCACTAGATGGAATATGGAAGAAGAGGACATGATGGTGATCATGCTAAACAACTTGCCAGGGTCCTATGCGCACTTCATTGAGACCCTGAAAATCACAGCTACAGATGTTAACCTAAACTTTGGAGAGCTATCCAATAAGCTCTTGCAACAGGATAGGTGGAAGAAGCAGTTTGGGAGCAGTTATGAGACAGAGGGTTCTGAGCAGGCCTTTGCAGCCAAAGCTAAAGGGAAAGGTAAATGGACAAGGAAACCTAGTTCAAGCAAAGATGAGGATGCCACCAAAATCCCGAAGACCATCACTTTTCATTACTGTGGAAAGACTGGCCATATGAAGAAGCACTGCAGAAAGTGGTTGGCAGATCAAAAGCACAACCACGGAGGGTCTCAACAGAAGGCCCATGTCGCAGAGCACATGGAGGAGAAGGAGGAAACCTTCTATGCCTTTATGGCCTGTACACAAGTAGATCAGTCCAAGTCATCTGCTTGGTTTGTTGATTCAGGTGCATCCAAGCATTTCACCAATCAGAAATATTGGTTCACAGAGTTTACACCTAGTCCATCCAAAGACTTGGTGATCTTCAGTGGAGGCAAGGAGTATAATATAGTCGGCAAGGGGAATGCTCATATTTCCTTCAGAGGAAAGATGCTTATGTTTCTCAACATCCACTATGTGCCAGGTATGATGCTTAATCTTCTCTTAGTTAGTCATATTATGAGGCACTCTCCTCACTTGGATGTCAACTTTATAAATCACAAGTGCTATATCATTGACAAGAATACCAAGAATATCGTTTCTCTTGGTGTGGAGGACCATGGTCTATTTAGATTGGTAGATATTGGGAAGGGAAGAGAGCATGCACTGGCAGTGAAGAGTGCATAAAACATCTACACACTATGGAATCATAGGTATGGGCACTTCAATTTTAACTACCTCTCTCAGTTGGCACGAGAGAAACTAGTAGATGGACTTCTAGACATTCAACAAAAGATTTAGGGAGTTTGTGTAGCTTTCTAGGAAGGGAAGAAACATCAAGCACCATTTGATGAAGAAAAAGCTTGGAGAGTGTAGAGGGTCCTTCAGCTGGTTCATGCAGATGTATGTGGACCAATAAACATGGCATCAATCACCGATGCCAGGTATTTCCCTCTGTTTGTTGATGATTTCAGTAGGAAAATGTGGGTGTATTTTTTGAAGTTGAAGTTTGACGTGTTTAAATAATTTCAAAACTTTAAAGCATTAGTCGATAATGAGTCAGGTTTTCATATTACCTCTCTTAGATGTGATAATGGTGGAGAATTATTCTCCAAAGAATTCAATAATTTTTGTGCTAAGCATGGGATCAAGAGACAATACACCATAGCCTATACTCCACAACAGAATGGGGTGGTTGAAAGGTGAAACCGCACTATCACAGAGATGTCCAGATGTATGTTGCAGAATAGTTGTGTTCCTAATAGGTTTTGGGTAGAGACAGTGTTCACAACATTGTACTTTTTGAATAGATCTCCCACGGTGGTGGTAAATCAGAAGACTCTAGAGGAAGCATGGTTTGGAAGAAAGCCCAAAGTAAGTCACTTGAAGGTCTTTGGTTCTACTTCTTACACTTGGATTCCAGCTATGAAACGAACCAAGTTAGATCTGAAGAGTAAGAATATGATGCTTCCAGGGTATAATGAGACCCATAAAGATTACAGATTAGTTGATGTTCACACTGATAAGGTGAGATTTAGTAGATATGTTGTTGTTGCTGAGGAGGTTGGACCCTTCCATACTCCTCCCGCATTCAAATTTACTGAGCAGCCATAAGTCATTGAAGATTCAGGTGTCAAGCTTTCGATAGCTCCACCTGAAGGGGGGAAAGATTCTGAGCATGATGATGAGGAGTCAGAATAGGATGAGTCTCCTAGGTCAGTCAGATCAGTACATTCTGACACAGGAAGCCCAAGTCATGGTGAAAATACTGACCTCGCAACCAGGGATTCCAAAAGACCCAAGTGGTGGCACAACACCATTGGAGATGTTCGGATAGGAGAGATGATTGAGGGAAGATCATCATGAGGTAAGAGTAAACAAAAGACTCTCATAGTCAACTTTGCTCTTATGGCCAATATTCAAGAGATCTATGAGCCTTAGGTATTCAAGGAAGCAAAAGGAAGACATGCATGGGAAAAGGCCATGGAGGCCGAACATGAGCGTTTGATAAAAAATTAGACTTGGAATCTTACAACTCTTCCATCAAGGAAGAAACCCATTGGCTGCAAATGGGTGTACAAGGTCAAGTACAATGTAGATGGTAAACTTGATAAGTACAAAGCATGGTTAGTTGTGAAAGGATTCTCTCAGCAAGAAGGCATGGACTATGAGGAGACTTTTTCTCCTACAACGAAGATGAGCAATATCAACAACATCTGTTGCCTTGTGAGTAGTTTTCAGTGGAATAAAATGGGCAAATTTCATAAGCTTGCCCACCACCACCATGATTGAATCATGTAGCTTGCCTATTCTAGGCAATCCTGTAATAAAATCCATTGTCACCACTTCTCACTTCCATTCAAGAATGGGTAAAGGTTGCAGCAACCCTGTTGGGTGCCTATTCTCATCTTTAACTTTCTGGAATTCCATACATCTAGCGATGTATTCATCGATCTCTCTCTTCATACCTAGCCAAACGTAATGGCTCTTGATCCATGCCATATTTTTCTGATATCCAGGGTGCCCTAAATAAGTAACATTATGCATTTCATGCAAAATCATACATTTCAAGTCATGTACATTTGCAACAAAAATTTTGTTCTTGCACAACAATGTTCCATCTATTCCCAAATTATAATTATCCACCTTTTGTAACATCTTACCCTGTTGTAGCATTGCTACCAATTCTTTGTATTGTAGATCTGCATTTGTAGCCTCCATAATTTTTCTTTTAATATCATTTTGATACATTCTAATGGATGTAGCATGTAATTCATGCACCTTCCTGCTCAGTGCATCAACCACTTTATTCTCTTTCCCCTTGATATGCTTTATATCAAAGTCATATTCGCTTAGAAATTATAACCATATTATTTTCCTAGCATTTAGATTTGGCTGATCAAATA
>ML799747.1:468992-491957 GCA_009831015.1 Picea engelmannii
TGCTCAGTGCATCAACCACTTTATTCTCTTTCCCCTTGATATGCTTTATATCAAAGTCATATTCGCTTAGAAATTATAACCATATTATTTTCCTAGCATTTAGATTTGGCTGATCAAATAAATATTTCAAACCATTGTGGTCTTTTCTTAGCTCAAACCTCTTTCCCATGAGGTAGTGTGTCCATTTCCTCAAGGCATGCACTATGGCTGTCAACTCCAAATCATGAGTGGCATAGTTTCTTTCTTGATCCTTCAACTTCCTTGATTCATAACATATGACAAACCCATTTTGATTGAGGACTCCACCCATTCCTTTATTACATTCATCGATGCATACTATGAATTCTTCATCGGGGTCTGTGATCCTTAATAATGGAGAACTTTTCAATAATTGTTTCAAGTGTTAGAACCTCTTCTCGCAATCCAGTGTCCACTGAAACTTCACTCCCTTTCTTTGCAAATAAGTGATTGGGTGTGCAATGTTTGAGAATCCTTAAATAAATATTATGTAGTAGCTTGCAAGACCCATGAATTATCTCACCTCTGTCACACTCTTCGGTGCTGACCATTCTCTAATGGCCTCTATCTTCTCAGGATCCACTGCTATCCCATCCTTTGAAATGATATGCCCCAAATAATGAATTTGTTTATGATAAAATGAGCACTTGCTCAATTTGGCATACAACTGATGCTCCCTTAATACTTGCAACACCATCCTCAAATGATGTTCATGCTCTTCCTTTGACTTGGAATATATAAGAATGTCATCCAAAAAGACAATGAAAAACTTTTCCAAATACTCTCGGAAAACACCATTCATTAAGCACATGAAAATAGTTGTTGCATTAGACAACCCAAATGGCACCACTGTGAACTCATAATTACCATACCTTGTCCTGGAGACGGTCTTGCTGATATATTCTTCTTTAATCCTTACCTGATGGTATCCTAATCTGAGATGTATCTTTGAAAATATCTTTGCATCCTTCAATTGATCAAAGAGTTCATGAATCCTTAGCAGAGGATACTTGTTCTTAACAATCACTTTATTCAACTATCTAAAGTCAATGCACAATATAATTGTTCCATCTTTCTTTCTCAAAAACAAGACTGGGGCACCCCAAGGTGACACACTTGGGCATATATACCCCTTCTTCATACTTTCTTCAAGCTGCATTTGCAACTCCTTCAATTTTGGTGTACTCATTTTGTAAGGAGTCTTTGATACTGGCACTACTCCGGGCATTAAATTTATAGAGAAATCATTGTCTCTCCTTGGGGGTAGTCTGGGTACCTCCTTGAACACATCTTCAAAATCTTCCAGGACTACATAATCCTCCAAATTTGGCACCTTATCTCTAGGTGTCTCTACCAAATGAATTGCAATTATTTGACACCCTTTTCTGTAACATTTCTTCAGCTGTAATACTGAAATTTATCTAATGGTTACTGCCCTGGGAATTCCCTGTACTTTCCTTAGTTTCCCTTCCTCATCCCGGCAAGTAAATTCTTTGTTGTGATAGTCTAAGAGAGTGTGGTGTTGGTCCAACCAATCCATCCCAATTAGATAGTCATAGGAACCTAAAGACAAGATGTTTAAATCTGCTTTGGTGTTCAGTTAATTCATGTCTATGAGGCATGACTTAACCATCTCATTAACTTTTCTTCTGGCTCCAGTAGCTAGTTGCACCAACCAGGGTTTCCTATGCTTTCTTCTTGGAAATTGCAAACTTTCCACCATATTAGGGCCTATATAACTATGAATATCTCCTGAATCAATTAAAATAACAATGGTTTGGTTGTTGATCATACCTTCCACTTAAATCATGTGGGACTGATACTCTTCTTGCTTGTTGTCCAGGGCTGCATCAATCCTTGGCACATATCTACCCATGTCCTCCACTATTTCATCTTGCTATACATTGTGAACAACCCTTCCTTTTTTTCCTTTCCTTTGAGTTGATAGATAGAAATTCTACCTTCTGCATGAGAAGAATAATTATGCAATTGCAAATAATTTCTCATGCCCAACAACCATGTTTTTGCATCTTCATCCTTCTTGTTCTCACCATCAAATGTAGGAGGTTTGATTTTGTTCATTTCTCCTCACAGCTCATCCACCCCAGACATCTTATACCTTTTGACAAGG
This sequence comes from Picea engelmannii, assembly GCA_009831015.1. Lineage (NCBI taxonomy): Eukaryota > Viridiplantae > Streptophyta > Pinopsida > Pinales > Pinaceae > Picea > Picea engelmannii. The sequence goes on from ML799747.1 coordinate 471,142, forward strand.
GATGGACTTGAGTTGTTTCCTACTCTCTTATTGGAATTCCTTGGGGAATGATGGTGATTTATACTAACACTTTTTGATTTTCTTTTCTCATTCGAAGGCTTGTGACTTCCAGAATTGCTTCAGCCACTCCCCTTAACCAATTTCTTTTCTATTGTGTTTAAGACCTCCAATAACTTCATGTTGAAGTCATATTGCTTCTCTTTGGCTCTCATAAACCTTTCATTATAAGATTTATGGCTTTGAACATCCTTCTGCAAATTCTTAATGGTCTCAACCATATTCATGTTTTCATTCCTTTCTTCTCCATGTTCATTGGAGTTTGTTCCTTCAATGACCAAATGGACATCTACCCCTCTGCTCTCCTCTTGCTGACTATAATTCCCCTATGCTTCTTCCATTCCTATGGACTCCGCACTGGTCTAATCTGATCTTAGTTGTTAATTATGCAAAACGTGCAACCAACCATCAAAACTTATCAGGCTAACAATTTAACAATTCAAGAGAATATGCACCATTTTGGTTCAATATATACATCATAATTATCTCTCCCGATTTCCTAGTGTTATCACCATGAAAATTCTTGATAAGACCCAAGTATTGAAACATATACGTGCAGTGCCATTAGAGATGCATCTGCGCAAGAAGGCGGTTTGCTGAAACCACTTTCGCCAAGACACAATATCATGTGTCTCAACATGTCAAATCCACTACTGGTGGAGCCAGTGATGGTTAGTCAGATCACCCCATTTCACTCGTTCAGTACTTCACAACCATGTGATATCAAGTTAATTCCACCAAGTAATGAAATCAAAATCTAATCTGAAATGGATTATCCAAGCATGGTAACCCAAGGCTCTTGTACGTAATCCATCTGCGCTTCATAATTTGAATTATATAATTATCAATCCTCAAGTATAAAGGTATCTGCGTATCCATAACCAAAGTAATCTCCAAATTGCTCAATTTTTTCTTTTTGTAAAAGCATTTCCATATCGACAACCTGAGATACATGGACAAGGCTAAATCCAGTGAGACTAGTTATTCGGGCAACATGCTAGACTTTCCTACGAATAAAGAGGAAAGGGTCCTTGCGCACATTCTAGTGACTAAATTCCACATAGATATGGCTATAGACTTGTGGTTGGAAGTCATCCTGAATCCCACTATGAAGGATTTAGTCATCAACATGTCATCTACTAAGAAGAAAAGGAGCAAGTGGAAGAAGAAGGAAGAATCCATGACTGAAATGGTCAAAAGTGTTGGAGAGAATCAACCGATCTGGTTAGATTCTTTAAAGGAGGAGATCGCTAAGATGAAGTGAGTCTTCAACTAAAATTAAGTATGTTTCAACGAATTTTTGAAGAGATGATAACGGAGGTAAGGAGCACTGGAGATGATAGGTCTGTTCTTAAATGGTCCTTTTTACAACAGGATAACTACTATCATCCCTTTTTGTAATTTTGTGATTAATAAGATTATATAAATACAAAAGTCGATTTTAGATTGTTTATTACAAAATTCTATCTGGTGTTGTTATGAGTCTTGTTTTATTTTATAATGTTCTTTTCTTGTACATTTACATTTCACTTTCATCTGTCTAAATTGGAGGAATAAAAACTTAGAATTATTTTTAATTAATGCTTCGATGCGGTTCTGTGTTTCTTTTTCTTCTAATATTATACAAATTAAACTCATACTCATCGCCTTCCAAGAGACTTCGTGCACACTAAAATTCGACCTATACATTTATATTTATCGTGCATAGAAATATCACAAGGTAAAATGCTTTTCTGCGCACCTATATCCACTATGCATTTATGCTCTGTTGCCCAACAACTTGCGCATGCTACTTTTTGCATTGTGCACCAATATCCACTACACACAATTTTGGTATCACGCACTGATATTCTACATGCATTTCTCCCTATGCATTGCACCATGTCAAAGTTCAATAGGTTCCATCATGCACAATAATCTGCATGCACCCTTGAATACATTATCGCGAGACAACTTATACTCATACTATGTGTGTACCAATAACTCCTCTGTGTTATGCAGTATTTTCACACCCCATGTGCACATTACTATGTGCATTCTCACCACGTAGGGCTAAATTCATCGCATGCATCTGGACATAATAATCTTCAGTGCGACGCCACAATTTACCACGCACTCTTGCACGCCAACGTTTTCCATGCGGTGCGAAAATTTATTGCACGTGCTAGCATGCCAAAATTTTCCATGGATGCTTCGTGACTTGAATTTTGGTCACATCAAAGTTACTCTTCTGTGAATATTCACTTCAACATAACCCCTCTAGCCCATCCAGGCTTAGTGTTGAAACTAAATCTCTGATACCAGTTTGTAATGTTCCCCCGACCACCCGCAGGACAAGGGATGCCACTCCAGTGCAATCTCTCATGCTCTGACAGTAGTTGGTAACATCCCTAGCCTTAAACAGACTGAGCCATACTACTCTAGGTAACGCTTTCATTCTCCTACTGTGGAACATACAGTAACATACCCAGTAATCAACAGAGTTATGCTACATAAAATTTCTCTTAAAACTGCATGCAACTTAAACATATACATACATCACTCTTGCAGAAGCTTTACATATAAACATAAAAAAACAATTACATTATGTCATATATGACTTTATACTGAAATAATAGTAACCATGGATATGCAACATATATAGGAAAGTACCCATAAGCATACAGGCAATTATAATCACATACATGATAAACCGTAACATAAGCACGTAAATAACAATGAAGCATATCATTTATCATACGATTGGTGCTTATCTTGGAAATATTGTCACCAACTTTGTACAGGCCATCCACGAACCTCCCAGCCTTAGACTACATTGTTCATCACTCTCAACAATGAGTCACCCTTGAGTTGGGACTGAACTCCACCCAGGTAAAGGATTCCTAACCAGGATAAGGCTCATGGACAACAGGAAAGACTTTGTCTTAGGTGGTCACTCAACTAACAGCCTAAAACCTCTCATTCCCCACATGCCTGTCCCACCCAAGGAAGTGTGCCCCTTCTCTGCTCAACATTCCCTCGATTTCCCCTCTTCCCTTCTAGGGCTTCAACAACAGGCTAGACCGGAAGTCTCAGAGCATTGTAGATGTAGTTTAGCACCTTCAGGAATCAATCCCTAACAATTCTCTCACTCGAAGAATTGCTCACAGGCCTAACAACCCACTTCTTCAATCCCGCTCCAAGCTAACCAAGTACACCAACCGGAAAGGGTTATGGAAACAGGCTCATATATGGTGAAATGAATGTATTCAGGCTAACGGACTGTGTGAGTGACAATGGTCATGGAATCATTGAATGGATAACTAACTGATGGAAGGATTCATCATGAAACTGATCATGAAAGTGTGAACATGAGAATGATGGTCCAACTGCTAGTTAAAATCCCATGAAAAGTTACCCCCCAAGAGATAATCCCCCNTCATATCGGAAGTTACTTTGGTCCACTTTTCCCCAACTTTAGAACTTAGGATAAAATAATTATCCATACTTTATGCTTTAGGAAATATTAATATAATATACCCTTTTTTCTTAAGCTCTCTAGCTTAGCCCTTTCCCTTGAATTTTGGCCCTCCCTTTCCCTAATTGGTGAAGTTCAGTCCCCCATATCTTTTATTGTGGTCATTCTGTGTGCAATGATGTATTTTATATTAATCATGAGACATGTACAAACTAGGTGCACTAGCCTTTAACATCTACGTGTCCCGGCCTAATACCAAAACATAAGCATTCCAACTTATAATAACTGGCTCAGTAGCCTATAACACATATCATATACACAAGGCTCATTCTCCTCCATACTGCGTGCACTTTAGTTACTTCACGTGGTATCCGGGTATGTGCATGTTACATCATTTTACTACGTAGTTCATGCGCACACTATGCCATGAAAGATGCATTACAAAATGATGTCAAAACAACTGACCAAATTAAGTACACTTATATTATATTTACAATTGGTTTCAGCCAAGGGATATTAAAATGAGGGTGGAAGGCAATGGATTTAGTGAGCTTGGTTTCCAACAGTGACTAGAGAATCTACCAAAGTGTGTTGAGCAACTTGTTGTTCCGATCTGAGATGATGGTTTGTGGATCCCAAAATGGACCCACATTTGTTCGAAGAAGATCTTGGTAGTATAATTTTTTGTGATTCTCTTATTGTAGGTTGTGTGATCCAGGTGGATATCGGTGGCCACCCACCTTTTGTAAATGGCTCAAAACAGTTTTCTGGCAATTTTGGTAATTTACTTTTTTTAGTAGTTTTTAACATCTAGGGCCATTTTGAGGGCCTAATTGAAGTTTTTTTGGGATCAAGATTTTCAATTAAAGCCAAAGGCTATAAATTACCCCCCTAAATGAATCTCCTCAGAGATACCTTTCCAACTATCTATCGTGCTCCCCAAACTAAGATCGTATGCCAAATTTACGCCCCGAGGAAATTGATACACCAAACTACCCAAAACAACGGGGTCCACAAAACTATTGGCTTTTCATCTTATGGGGTTAGGGTTTTGTATTTTATTTATGATAAAAGGCCTTTGGATCCTCATTGTAAAATCATATTCTTGCAATTGCGAGTAGAGGACACATCTCTTCTTAGAGATACGCTGCCACCATTCTAGCGAGTCTTTCACTCTATATTTTTACAGTCTTTGTACATTTTCGCTCATTAATAGAAAATTGTGTATTAGTATATCTCTGTGTTTATGGTTGCATCTATGATAAATTTATGTGATATTATTGGATATCTACGATATCTTTGTGCATTTATTTATTATATCTTCCCTCTCATTTCGTGTCGAAAATAATCTGGATCAGTGGTATCAGAGTAGGCTGCTCTTGATCATCTTTTTCAGTGCATGTCCCTGACGAGGTTCGAGTATAGAAAGTTGGGTCTCGAGATTGTCTCTCTTGAATAAAATCTATCCAACACACCCATGAAACCCTCCATGGAGGAAGAAAATAAAAATGACGAAGAAGACGATCCTATCAATCTATTGCTCGAGCAAGCTCTCACATGACAAAGGGACGAAATGATGGAGAATTTTTCCCACATCCTTCAATGTCTGCCGATAGAAACAAGTGCATATTAATTAAACAACCACTTTGGAAGCACCTCTCCTTTCAAGGTATAGGTTAATTTTGATATTCTCTTATTTTAAGGTCAGATAGATGCGGATGCCATAGACAAATGGTTAAATATGTTAGAAGGTTATTTCTCTATTCATAATTTTTCCGACATGGAAAATATAACCTTGGCATTCCTTAAAGCTCTCCCCCATGTCAAACATTGGTGGGAAATGTACAGGGATAAAATTTCCACAGAGGAGTCTGGAATATATAGGGTCAAGCCCACTTGGGATTTTTTATGGATGTGGTAAAGGAACAATATTACCCTATTGGAAACTATGAGGAACAGTACATGAGATGGACCACACTATGGAAAGAGAGGGGCCAAGAAGTTCCATATTTCACCAATAACTTCCATACCTTGCGCACCAAGTTGGGTATCAAAGACTCTGAATGAAATTTGGTTCTGAAATACCATGGGACTCTACACAGATACATCCAAACTAAAATGAATTTTCTAGATATCTCATCACTTGGTGTTGCTTATCGATACGATGTTAAAATTGAGAAACAATTTAAGCACCAGAAAAAATGGGAGTTTGGGTCTGAAAATATACAACAACCAAAGTATGATAAAGCCATCCCTAACAAAAAGTCTCCTGAAAACCAGTCCAAGCCACAGGAAAAGAAGGATCATGGAAAGACAAAGAAGGACACCGGAAAGTGGTGCGATTTCCACAAACGCCCTTGGCACAACACCGAGGAATGTTGCTCAAAACAGTCATTGTTGGCTGATATCAAATACAAGGAGCTGAACATTGATTCAAAATTTGATTTTGAAAATACTGGTAAAATACATATCATCGACACAGACCCCACTTGTATTGTCACGGCCGCAACAATTCAACCAGAACGACCAAAAAATCTTGAAGAGGGGGAGCTCTTTTTTCATTCATAGATGTTGGTGAAGGGGACCCCACTACATTTTATTGTTGATAGAGGAAGCTAGAAGAACCTCATCTCAATAGAGGTCATCAAATAGTTGGGATTGTTGACAAAACCACACCCGCAGCCATACAAGATCGGGTGGCTTTTCCAGGGACGAGATCTTTGTGTCAATCAACAATGTCGATTGTCATATAGCATCCATCCCGTCAAGGATGAGGTATTATGTGATGTTTCCCCATTGTATTTCTATGATGTTCTCTTGGGCCAACCATATATGTGGAAGCACCATGTTGTGTATGAGTCTTGAACCTGCAATGTCATTGTTTCTCTAGGGGGTCATCTCTATAGAATACCAAAGGTAGTTCTGACTACTATTCCACCTAAACAATGCCACAAGGTGGTATCTAATACTAAAAAGATAATATTCTTCACAATCTGTTCAAAAGGTGAACAAAATGATACTGCAACCACTACAACCTCGGCCCAAGCACCTTCTATCCAACAGAAGCAGGTCAACAAGATTGCAGAAAAGTGTAAATATTCCTTATTCACACAGTAATTGCATGTATCCAAATGGGTTAAAAGGGTCCAACCCTTCTAGCCACATGTTCTTGACAACCTTCAACAAGCTAAGCAAGACAACTTCTCCAACAAGGCAAGCAACTCATCAAGATGCAGATTCAACAAATGCTTTTCCCTCTCCCTCAGGAACTCAACACAATGGATACCATTTCTTCCTAAGGAGGTAGGATTGATCCAGGTGGATATGGGTGGCCACCCACCTTTTCCAAATGGCTCAAAACAATTTTCTAGCAATTTTGGTAATTTACTATTTTTAGAAGTTTTTAACTTCCGGGGCCATTTTGAGGGCCTAAATGAAGGTTTTTTGGGATCCATCTTCTCAAAGATAGTCGAAGGCTCTGATTGATCCCTCTAAGTGAATATCCTCAATGATACCTTTCCAAAAATCTATCGTGTTCCCCAAAATGGATATCATATGCCAAAGTTACGTCCTCGGGACGTTGATACACCAAGCTACCCAAAACAATGGGGTCCACAAAATTGTTGGCTTTTCATCTTTCAGGGTTAGAGTTTTGGATTTTATTTATGATAAAAAGGAATTTGGAGCCTCACTGTAAAATCATATTCTTGTGAATGCGATTAGTGGACAAATCTCTTCTCAGAGACATGCTGCCACCATTCTAGCGAGTCTTTCACTCTGTATTTTTACAGTCTTTGTACATTTTTGCTCATTAATAGAAAATTGTGTATTATTGTATCTTTTTCTTTATGGTTTCATCTCTGATAAATTTATGTGATATTATTTGATATCTGCGATATGTTTGTGCATTTATTTATTATATCTTCTCTCTCATTTCGTGCTGAAAATAATCCTGATCACTGTGAGAATGGTCGTCTTTGAAAACCAATCAACCACCAAAAATACACAATCATTTCCTTTCTTGGTGGATGGAAGTCTAGATATGTAATCCATCAAGATGGATTCCCAAGGCTTGTCGAGAGTAGGAAGAGGGGTATATAAGCCTTGATTATTTATGGTTAGCTTAGAAATGGCAAAGGAAGTGCAAGATATGATATACTTGTTGACATCCTGTGAAAGTTTTGTCCAATAAAAATGTTTCTGTAGAATGACCATAGTTTTCTCCATGAAAACATTTCCTTCCATCTGACTGTAGTGAGCCTCCCAAATCATATTTTCACTCTTGCTTGTAGGAACACAAAGATGGTCGAGATGGCATAACAGTTTGTCCTGAATGTGAAAATCAGTGATGTTCACTCATGTACCCAATGTTGATAGGTGGTGGAGAAGTTCAGATCTTGTTGATAAAGTTGGAGCCACTCAAATGCCTCTTGCCTATAGGAATGGAGAACGATGGTGAGTGCACCCACAGGAGGTTGGCCGAGGAAGTCAACAACATGATTTTTTCTCCCTATATTATACTTGATTTTGAGATGGAACTATTGCAGGTAGGTGGACTACTTATGATGGAAATTGTTCTGCAACTTCCCATGTGTCTGTATGAACTGCAAAGGCTTGTGATCAATGTGGATAATTGTCTCCTTTCCAAAAATGTAATGATTCCATTGACAATGGGATTGTACAATGGAATAAATTTACTTTTCATAGGTGGGGTATTTTCATATAGTATCTAAGAGTTTCTCACTATGGTATGCTACTGGATGACCATGTTGAGTGAGAACTACACCTACAACATAGTCAGATGCATTAGTCTCAATCTTGAATGGTTGTTGCAGATTGGGTAAGGAGATTACTAGAGCTAAGCATAAGAGATTATTCAAATCATCAAATGATCGTTGTTGTGCCTTACCCACATGGAATTTCCCTTGCCACCTCCCTTGGTCACTTGGTTGAGGGCCCATGAAATATGGGAGAATCCCAACATGAAACGTTCATAGAAGCTGGCAAGTCCCAAGAATCTTCGAAGCTTGGTTAGTGTGGTTGGGGCTGGCCAGTCATGAATGACTTGGATCTTATATGGATCCACATGTACCCCATACTAATCAACAATGTATCCAAACTATTGGACCATTTTCATGCCAAAGAAGCATTTTTCCAAGTTGGAATATAGCTTGTGCTACCGAAGAGTGCAAAAAACCTGTTGAATATGTTGCATGCACTCCTCCCAAGTTTTGTTGAAGATGAGGATGTAATCCAAATATACCACCCAAAAAGAGTTGGTGAAGGGTCTGAATACATCATCCATCAACCTCATGAAAGTGGTTGGTTCATTTGTTAAGCCAAATGGAATGACTAACCATTCAAAGAGACCTTCTATAGATTTTAAAGTTGTCTTCCATACATCAGTGGGTTCGATGGGAAACTGGTGATCGCCATACTTTTTGTCAATATTGCTGAAAAAATTCCCCCACTTGAGTTGGTCAAGAAGTTCATCAATTCAAGGAATTGGGTACTAGTTCTTGACTGTGATTTTGTTTAATTCTTTGTAATCAATGCATAGTCACTAGGTCCCCTCTTTCTTCTGCACTAGTACAATCGGGATTCCACAAGGGGAGGATTTGGGTCTGATGTTTCCCTTTTGAAGAAACTCTTGGATCAAATACTTGATTTCTTCATTTTCCATCAACGACCGATGATAGACTAGTCCATTAGGTAGAGTTGCATCAAGGGTTAGATCAATTGGATGCTTGAATTGGATGTGCGTCGATACCCCAGTGGGTGAGGAGAAGATGTCTCTATACTCTTCTACGATGTCATCCACTTGCTTCTGCTACAAAGAGAGGCTATGTGTAGAGGCCATGGATGTGGTCATGACCTTCTACTTAATATGAGCATGGATCACAAAGAAAACAAACTTATTGGTCTGTGAAATGACCTTACTTCATTTATTAACAAAGATTAAAGAAATAACGGTAGGCAACACTACCTCTGGTATCCTGTATAATTTTCTACCCAAAGTAATAATAACACTGTGGGGTCTAGAATCATACACAAAATGTCACTTCCACAAATATGGTTGTCCTAAAATAACATCAAAAAATTCAAGGGGACAGATATCACACAATACCTCATCTTTGAAGGGCTTGATTCCATAGGGAAAGCTATATTGTTGGATGATGCAGAGATATATTCCTTGGTGAAGCTAGCCCATGGTATAGGGATGTAGTTGCTGTGACATCGATAGGTCTAGCCACTTGATGCTATCGACAATGAAATGGAACAGAGCCCCTTTTACCCACATCTATGAGTGAAAGAGGCATTCTCCTTCCTCTAGTTCTTATGGTTCGCTTGGAATTTGGTGGTAACGAAAATGGCACTGGGTTGGGAATAGACAATACACTTTCCTCCTTCTATATTTGATTCAAAGTCATAATCTGCCTCTGACTAGGAATCTTTCAGCTCGACCACTAGTGACTACTTGGAGTGACATTCTTCGACGTTGTGCCAAGGGATTTTATGGTATTCACACCATTTTCTCGTGTCCCTCTTAGACTTCTCATTACCCTTCTTATGTTGCATCTTGGACTAGTTGTCTTGAGAGTGGCCATATTTTCTCTGTCTCTTGTTTTGTGAGTTGGGGACACCTTTTCCCTGCTTCGACTGTGAGTATTTTTCATATCCAAACTCTCGCCTTTTCTACTTAAATTTTTTCTCAATCTTGACAACATATCTATAAGTCATACCCACTGATTCTATGTAAAGAAAATACATTTCTAATTTGAGCATCATATGTCGTTCAAATTCTTTCATACCCAATTTGGTGTGTAGAGTATGGAAAATATTGGTGAAATCTGGTACTGGGTGGTCCCTTTCTTGATGTAGTGTGGTCCATCTTGTGGACTGGTCCTTGTATATTCCAACAAGATAGTATTGTTATATAATGGAATCCTTGAAGGAATCCCACATGGGGGAGACCACAAATATTGCAAATTCATCTATGGCCCTTTTCTGAGAGTAAGTATCCCACCAGTCCTTCACATTAGGGATGACTTTGAGGAGTGAAAAAATAATATTTTCCCTATCGGAAAAATCATGGACCAAAAAACACCCTTCGAGCAGATTCAACCATTTATCTACAACATTAGCATCTATTGGTCCTTCAAATAATGTAATATCAAAATTTACCTATACCTTGAAGGGGGTTGCATGGATGCTTGATGAAGATATGTCTCATGTGGGAAGCCACCGAAGGATCTGTGCAAATTTGTCCATCATTTCATTCCTTTGTATTGAAAGAGATTCCTCGAGAAACATTTTAAAAGGATCTACAACTCCATCATATTTATTTTCATCCCCCATGGTTTGTTGTCGAGCTCAGAGTGGTCGATATTGCAAAGGCTCGACTAGTTCGAGTCCCAACTTCTTGTACCCAGATCTTGTCGGGGACATGCACGAAGAAAAATAAGTGATGAATAGACCACTCTAATAATAATGATCCGAATTTATGAGTGGAATGAAATGAATAACATATTGAATAAAATAGCATAGATATATAGAGAACAACAAAATATATCCAGGGAACAATAACTTCTATTGAATATGTAAAATAGTTCGAAACTGTAAAACTACAGAACTGAAAACAACTTGCTCGAATGGTGGTAGCTATCTCTGAGAAAATATGTGGCTTCTACGCTGATACATCTGAGTAGAATGATGACAATGAGGCTCCAGAGGCATTTTTAACATTACTCATGACTTTTAAAACCCTAGACATCTAAAAATCTAACCCTAGGAGATGAAACACTAAAAGTTATGTGGGCCATGACAGGTAAGTTGGTACCTCAACTTCTAGGGGTCGTAACTTTTGCATACGACCTATGTTTTAGGCATGTGATAGCCTGTTGGAAAGGTATGTTTCAAAAAATACACATTATTCCATCAAAATATGACTCTCTCTATAGTTTTACTATGGCATGCCAAAAAAACATTTTTTAGGGCCCCAAAATAACCTTTGAAGTACAAAAATATGTACTGACATGAAAAATTCCAAAATAATCCATTTGGATTAGGTGGGTGGCCACCAATATCCACCTAAAATATGTGTAGGGATTCATACAAACCCAGAAGTGTATAAACCATAATTACAAACAATTACAGAAGAACATGTTGAAATAAAAAATGTAAAGAGGAGCCAGTTGGAATAGGTGGGTGGCCACTATTATCCACCTAGATCAATTGGAGTTGGTGTGACTTCACTACTCGAATTGTTGCACCTTCACTACAAGAATTTTACTTAAATATCACTTGATTGTATGATTCAAAATAAAAGGTTTTTAATGTGTATCTATATTATTCAAAAGTGCTTCATTTACTTTACATTTTAGGGATGACCTGTAAATTCTTGTTTTCACTTCCTTTATTCCTTTATTTAACTATAAGGTTGACCTGTAACTTCTTATTTACAATTCATATGATCATCTTCAAAGGGATATATCTCCTCAACTTTGAGGAACCACATGGCATGCCACCTATCATTGGAAACAACTCTACAAGGGATATCAATCTATGGAGGTTATATATGCATTTCCAATGTCCTTCACACTCTTTTTCTTCAACCAATTTGCAGGGATTCTGAAATTCTTCTAGGGTTGACATCAATGACAACCAATTTTCCAAAAAAACTAATATAGAATATCAAAAGTGTATTTCTTACATAGCTAACTTAAAGAATAAAATAAAAATTGCTAAAATAAGAATGAACTCTCATGAGTTGCATAATGAAACTTGGCATTGGTCAATTCCTAAAACATTGTGAGGTGAAATAAATTTTCATCTTTGTGATACTAAGGTGGAGGATGAAAAATCTGTCTCTTAGAATGTCCTACATATTCCCATATTATGTCTCATTTTCAAAATATTTATAACACTATCAATATTTAGAGCTTGTTAACTGATCAGGGGATCAAATTTTGCTCAAAAGTTCAAAGTGCTCGGAATTGCTTCAAACTGTATGAGAGTGTAGGCCTCATCGTTGCAAACCTAACGCAACTCATTTCGTCTCAAACAGACGTCGGGAGCGAGAGACATTGCAATCTGTTCATAAAGTCAAACAGGCAAAAAAATGGTGTTGATTGTACAGTCCGTACAGGCTGACGTGGCAGATCCGTATGACCGTACATGTGGTGACATGGTAGACTCTAGTTGGTAGGCGTTGGATGAATCCTGTGTCGACACGTGGTATTTTTCTGGTCAATGATTGGGTGCCATGTGGCCCAATCATGGGCTGCCACGTGGCACCCCGGTATTGGTTGATTGTTGTATGTAAAATTATTGGAGTCCGTGGGGTTGGAACCCTGGACCTCCCCGCCCCATCAGCTTTCACAACATTCGCCCGACCATTGCACCGCCATTTGTTTCTTATTACATATGTGTGTTTAATTGTATTTGAATTTACACTATGTAATAAATGGCGGGGGGGGGGACAGGTCGAGGCTTAGCCCCGACCCGCGATCATGTTGTTAATGTATGTGACCATATTGTATCGTCTGGAAGTGTTAAACCAAAACTTGCGGTCATATTTCTATTGTATATGACCATGCCTTTATTTAAAGGCGCGTTGTAATGACCCTTAACTATTAAGATGGTTAATTTAATAATAATCCTAAAGATTATCTAAATTGTATTTATATCAATAATAATAATTCTAATTGGATATTATTAAATAGTGTATATGAGGATTAATGAATAATTAATTATTAAGTGAGTCATTAATTGATTAAGTATTAAATTAATGGTTAAAAATGAAATATAATGTTAAATGGGGTTACGTATCCCATAAGGGATAACATAACCAATACGTAAAAGGGAAACATTAATGAATGGATAAGGCATTAATAAAGGGATAAGGAGTAATAAAGAGTTAGGTGGGAAGTAAATGTACGGGGCGGTGAAGGAGGAATAAGGGAGGGGGAGAAGGATTATGGAAGGGGCATTGATTTATGCATTCGAGGGGAGGAGAGTTGGGAGTATGGGAGAGGGGAATTTAACAGTGGAATTTACAGTGCACCGGGGCTGCAGAGGTTTTGGGCTCAGAGGGCTAGGACATCCATTGATGTCCTAGGGCTAGGCGTACTAGTCGGTAGGGTGGCTGGTTTTGGGGTGTCCAAAGGAGCAGCGTCAGGTTCAAGTGGTGGATAGCATAGCATCAGAGTGAGGTATGTAAAGTGTTAGTGAATTTTATTTATGGGAATATTGGACTGAATGTGCTAGATTAAGTGAATTTTGAGTAAATTTCAAATTTATTGTTCTGTTTTAATTCAATGGTAGTTTAAATTAAATGATGGTCTTTACATCTGGTATCAGAGCCCGGTTTCAAAACTGAAACTTGGGCTTGACCACCCACAATACGATTTTGTTTTTATGCCAATTTGGGTTGTTACAGTGAGGAGGTTCTCCCTCTTGTTTTATTTATTTTTTTATTTCTACGCAACCCCAGAAATTTGGTTTTATAACATTTTGGTGAACTACTGAATTTATGTGGTATTAAAGCTTTCTGAAATCTTCAGGAAAAGATTGTCATACTAGAATTTTGTTATGTTAAACAAAAAAAAAACAACTAATTGAAACAAGAAGAATCTACAATAAAGATGACTTATCCCTTCATTGACTAATCTCATATTCAGGAATGTTTGTAGAGACACATGTCCAATCTCTTCCCTAAAGTGCACTGAGGCATTTCGTGGTCTCTAAATTCCCAACAATCATTCCACAGTTGTTGCTTCCTGGCTACTCTTATGGTCTTTTAAAACAAAAAAGAAAAGGAAAGAAGGGAACGATCTACATGATCAACCTCTCATCAACTGTAGAGATTTGTAACAGACCATAGTTCTGGACTCTAGAGCACATCCTCCATTTTTCTACACCAACACCAACACCAACCACGTCATGTAATGTGGTGGCGCCAAGATTAAACAAAACTATAAAGGTGAAAACTGTCTTTAAAAAAAAATAATAGGGTGCGCAGGCCTGTTCAAAACTGACAAATCCACTTAAATAAGAACAATCTGTAGACAAGGGCATGGCTCAAAACGCATTCTTCCTACTCTCGCCCGCAGACCTGTTCAAAACTGGAAAATCCAGTGAGTGTGGGCCTGGTACGTACAGGTATTGCTATTTATTAGAACTGAAAGCATCGTTAATATCTGTATTGACCATCTAGGACAACTAATGATCATAGAAATTGTAGCCACCTGAGGATCTGCCATCAAAATGTCATCTAGAACATGCCCATTTGTATGAACATCATGTTGTCTTATCTTTGTGCTGCTCCATTTTGGTCATCCAACACTCTGGAAAACAAAATTTAAATACTAGTTTGAAGAGCCAAGAACAAGCATTTAGACAATTACCTGAACAAAAAAAAAACTGGAGCTTATAGTTGCGGTGGAGTGACCAAACACTGTGCAGCTGGCAAATCCATTGATCCTTTGAATCATAAGCTATCCATATTGCATTCAATACAGGAGATAAGGGATTCTTTTGGTGCTAGAGAGTAGAGTTTTTAGTGTCATAATGCTGGATTTGCTTCCTGATTTCCCATCCATTGTTCAATATTATTATCACCTGTGGAGGACCCGTGAGGAGGTTTTGACTCTATCAAAACACAATGCTTCCTTCGTATAGAAAAACTAAAATGGGCCAATAACCCAACTGTTCTTCATTATTTTCACAGGAAATGAATAGGTAGGACAGACCTCATACACAACTCTAGGTGTCTCCTTCTTCTTAATCCCGAAACCACTGCACAACCAACCATTTTTTTTTTTTACAGACAAAACGCCGAGGGAATCAAGTCAGGGAGAGAAATATGCATGTAGAATAAATAAATACATTTTTATCACAGGCATCCTTGCATGTCTTGATGGTGTAGATATGTGAGCAAAGAGATCAAATTGTCTACATAAAAATAAATGACGAAAATACACCAAGAAAATAAAAGAAATAAAAAATTTAAAAACCTAGAGCAGACAAAACGCAGCCAGGAATGTTTTCAACATGTTATGTGAATACAAGAATACCTCTTGCATGACTCATGTATTCTTGTGAGGAAGAGACGGTCATATGAACAAACAAGCATCTTTGAAGATCAGAGGCTGCCTTCTGATGTAAGAGTTGGGAAGACTAAAAGTAAACTTATGACTAGCATTTCAGACTGCGTTGAGAACCCATTCATGTATTCTATTGAAGACCTCGAGAAAGCCACTCACAATTTCAGCCCTTCGTGTAATATAGAGGGCTCTATTTACAAAGGTACTCTCAACGGTAGGGATTATGCTATAAAGCTCATGAAAGGAGATATATCCCAGGAGTTGAAGATATTGCAGAAGGTCAACCACACTAATTTGGTTAAGCTAGAGGGTGTTTGTATTAGTTCAGAGGGTCAGTCTTACTTGGTTTAGGAATATATAGAAAATAGTTCTTTGAATACCTGGCTTCACGATCCAAAATCTATTGGGAACATGAGTCCCATTGGTTGGAGCTCTTCCTCGCTTCCATGGAAAATGCCTTACTATTGCAAATGCAATGGTAACTGTAGGATTCATATGAGCTCTAGAAAAGTTCCAACCGAATATATCATGACCGTTACTATCAAGCTGAAAGCCATAGAAACCCCAATTTCTGACACTAGCGGCTGACTGCGGTGATCCAATATTGAGCAACCGCATGTTACAAAAAAAAAAAACCAGAATGAAAGACAAAATGGTCTCTGTTGTTATCTTTTGAAGGAGATTAGGCAGAACAAAATCCATGCATCCATAGGGGCAGTGCTTGTCTTTTCTATAGAATTGGGAGCCTTCTTTCACGTTTCCAACCTCTTGGTTTTCTATTTCTTGGCCAGAAATATTCATTAGCTGACTTGAACTGTTCTCGGCATCCATTTCCTGCACAGACAACAATCTATGACCAACCAAAGCTCAGAGAAAATGGATGCCAACGGAAGTGAACAGAATGAATGGGAGGAGCGCCCAGGTTACAAAATGCAAAAGCATTGCCAGGGAGCCGAGCATTTGTGAAGGAGCCAAGCAGTGAGCCTGCCAAGAAGGAGGCGGACTAACACGTGGAGTGCATGCAAAATGCACGGGTAAGTCCATTTTAATATTAATTAACAAATAATAGTATTTATTTCTCTTTATTTACGATACATTTCAATTTTTTTTTATAAATTTAAGAAATTAATAAAGTTTAAATGATAAATTAAGTAAAAAAAAAAAATGATACTAATTAACTAAGTTAAGTTAATTAACTAATTTGTTAAGTTAGGTAAAGAGTTTAATAAAATATTAGTTAAAGGGCTAGGTATAAATTTAAATGGAGTCCATGGGGATCGAACCCTGGACCTCCCCCAAGGACCAAGCGCTTTCACAAAGTACGCCCTTCCAATGCACCACATTATGTGATTTAAAAAAAAGTATGTGTGTTGATTAAGACGCTTGAAGCTTAGGATTAAGCTAAGTCTATATTTTTATTTTTAATAAACCAGCGCAGCCACAAATTGGTTGGCGGATGATTAACGGCGAAAGGAGCATAGCGCAGTGAAAGCCGAGACGTGGCCGGCAGTTGTGGACAATTATTTAGATGCCACGATTTAATCCTAATTAATAATTTAAATGTGGTAATCATATAACCTTACAACATTTTTATGTGATTAGGTAAATGCTAAAAAAAAAAAGAGGGTAAGTAAACATGCTAACGGATGCTGCGATAAATGAAAGAAAGTTATGAATGATAAATCAGACCCATTGATATTGGAGGACGACTAAGAATATGCCAGCATCTTCAATACATAGCCATCAGATAATGGTTTTAGGTTAATAAAGATTAAAATATCATTGATTGTGCCCATTGTCAGTAGGTGTATGCCTCTTAGTGCAAATTAATAAACATAAGGAAGGAAGTCATTTTTTTTATCAAGATGTAAGCGTAAATTAAAAGGGCTCAGACTAGGACGAGCGGAAACGAGGCGGAAAATGCATTAGAAGTGCAAGCATAGGAAGTCGCGAGTGAAGCACAAAGCTAGCGTAGCCACAGGGCAAAGGAACCAGTAGTTATTTTCGTAGGGGCGAAGAAATGAAGCTTAGATGCTTAAGCCTAACCCTAAATGAGCCAATCCCCTGATGGAGTAACGTCTGTTTACAGACAAGTAAAGAAAACTTACACCTAACCCTGTTTCTAAAGTTTTGTAGCACCAATTTAAAACATCCTGGAACTCACCCTGACAACTTTGGTTGATGCAGGTCAAAGCACACAGGATGGTCAGGACTCAAGGAGGTCGAGGCGGGGAAGCGTCATCACAAGTACCGCCAGTGCCACCACCACCATCGCCCGAACTCGCCCTCATACTATGCTCGTTGGAAGCCATCAATGAGACTTTAAAGGGGCGACAACCGGTAGGGACTGAAGTGGAACCCCCACCGTCTAGAGCGGGTAATCCAGAAGCGTCGAGGGATTCAGGGGGAGGACCTCCACCTGAAGACATCACGCGAGAGTTGCAAAAGATCAAACTCCCAGAGTTTGCCAGAGGTCGCGCCAGTGAACGCGCGGAGGCATGGTTAGAAGGCATGACCAGGTGTTTTGCCTTAAGGGACTATGTGTCCAACTTGAAGGCGAAGATCGCCATTTTTCAGTTAAGGGACAATGCCCTGAATTGGTGGGGTAACTTGGAAAGACAACTGCACCTTACCCCAGACACAGTATCTTGGGAACTTTTCAAGGAAAGGTTCAAGAGGAAATATCTACCGGAGTATTATGAGGAGCAACAAGTTGGGGCATTTCATGCCTTAATACAGGGAAACAAAATGGTAGAAGAATATGAGATCAGGTTTATGGAACTGGTCAAATATGTGTTGTATATGGATAGTGACCAACGACAGGCAGAGCGCTTCATCTATGGATTGAACCCCAGGATAAGAGATATGGTGAGGATGTGGAATCCATCTTCAATAGCGGAGGCAGTGGAAAATGCGCGTTACGTGGAAGAACATATGAACTTGACTGGGGGTGCAAGACCGACATTTCCGCATCGCCCTGGATTCGTAGGAAAGGCCCCGTGAACATTTCCTAGGGAAGGGGGCTCAAGGCCACCACCATATGGTAACATATTCACGCCAAGAACAGTGGCTACAAGGATTTCAATGGCGGCGAGTGTAGCATCTCATTCATCACCAACGGTGCAGACAGAACCCCGAACATATCAGGGAGCAGTGAGCAAGGGCAGGGGTTCCAGGGGAAGGAACTCATTTCAAAGACAGACACATAATAGTGCACCAGTTCAATATCGTATTGCCTATTGGAGATGTGAGGGACCCCATTATGAATGGGACTGTCCAGAGTTACCATCAGGGTTCATCCACAGAGAAGGAAAGGCGCCAATGGGGAGAGCAAGTAGTAGCCACCATATTCACGCAGAAGTTAATAACCGCCAAGACGAACATCAATCCACGGTGGTGGAGTCATCAGGTATGCTAAATCATATCAATGTTTAGATTTTGTTTGATTCTGGTGCGACAGATAGTTTCATTTCACCATCTGCATTAGAAAAGAGTGGGTTGGCAGCCTATGAGCACGATGACTTTAAACAAGTCAAGATGGCTTCGGGGGAAAAACAAGTAGTAGGACCTAGTGTCGATAATTGTATAGTAGACCTGGGAGTGTGTACTACCAAGTTGAAAGTATACGTCACTGCTCTTGGGACGTATGACTTAATCATTGGAATGGATTGGTTAACAGCTCATCGAGCTTTGGTAGATTGTTTCACAAAGAGGGTGTTTTGTGTCGATGATGAAGGAAGACCAATAGAGATCCAGGTTATACAGAGAAAAGTGTCATTACACTTTATATCAACTATGAAGGTCAAGAGATGCTTGAGACAAGGGTGCCAACTTTATATAGTAGAGGCAGTGAAAGACAAGAAGGGACCCTCATTAGATCAGTATCCAGTCTTGTCAGAATTTCAAGATGTTTTCCCAAATGAGTTACCAGGGTTACCTCCGGAAAGAGAGCTTGATTTCACTATTGAGATAAAACCTGGTGCAGAACCAATTTCCAAAACTCCATATCGGATGACAGCGCTGGAACTTTGTGAATTTTAAATGCAGCTGAAAGAATTACTGGACTTAGGGCTAATAAGTCCTAGTGTCTCGCCCTGGGGTGCACCGGTAATTTTTGTAAAGAAGAAGGATGGATCCTTGCGACTGTGTATAGACTACAGGGACTTGAACCGTGCTACAGTGAAAAATAGGTACCCGATGCCACAAATTGATGATCTCTTTGATCAAATGAAAGGAGCAGCGGTATTCTCAAAGATCGATTTGCGATCAGGGTATCATTAGTTAAGGATTAAGGAAGGTAATATCCCAAAAACTTCCTTTCGAACTCGATTTGGACATTACGAGTTTGTTGTAGTACCTTTCAGATTGACAATGCACCAGCAGTATTCATGAGCCTCATGAACGGCATATTCCAGAAATACTTAGACCATTTTGTACAAGTCTTTTTAGATGACATCCTCATCTATTCCAAGAATGAAAGAGAACATGAGGAACACTTGCGAATAGTTTTGTCCTGCCTAAGAGAGAACAAATTGTATGGAAAGCTGTTGAAGTGTTCCTTCTTCCAGAAATAGATCCACTATTTAGGTCATATCATTTTCGACGAAGGAATCTCGGTGGACCCAGAAAAGGTAAAGGCCATTATGGAGTGGCCGGTGCCGAAAAATTCCCATGAGGTGAGAAGTTTCATGGGGCTAGCAGGTTATTACCAGAGATTTGTGGAAGGATTCTAAAAAATAATGAAACCCATCACCACTTTGCAATGCAAGGGGGTCAGGTATGAATGGACAGAAGAGTGTGATAGGGCGTTCATTGAGCTTAAGAGGTTACTAACTAGTGCGCCAATTCTACGAGTGCCAGATATGGAAAAGGACTTCACAGTCTACACGTATGTCTCAAAGCAAGGGTTGGGGGTCGTGCTAATGCAAGATGGATGAGTGATAGCTTATGCGTCAAGGAAGTTGAAGAAGAACGAAGAGTCATACGCGACTCATGATTTAGAGTTGGTGGTTGTAATGCTAGCTCTGAAACTTTGGAGGCACTACCTTGTTGGGCGAAACTTTGAACTCAAAATAGACCATCAAAGTTTAAAACATCTCTTCACTCAAAGAGATCTGAATGCCAAGCAAAGGCGATGGAGTGAGTTTATGAGTGAGTATGATTTTGGTATATCGTACATCAAGGGAAAGGAAAAT
>ML799748.1:0-10753 GCA_009831015.1 Picea engelmannii
TTATAATATAAATTCTCTGATAATGCCACCCCCCCTCCCACCCTCTATATAGAGGGTGGGAGGGGCGAGCATTTTTAGAGAATTTATAATATAAATTCTCTGATAATGCACCCCTCTCCCACCCTCTATATAGAGGGTGGGAGTGGGCAGCATTATCAGAGAATTTATATTATAAATTCTCTATTAATGGCCCCCCCTCCCACCCTCTATGGGGGCATTATTAGAGAATTTATATTATAAATTCTCTATTAATGGCCTCCCCTCCCACCCTCTATAGAGGGTGGGAGGGGAGGGCATTATAAGGGAATTTATATTATAAATTCTCTATTAATGCCCCCCCCTTCCCACACTCTATAGGGGGGGGGGGAATTATTAGAGAATTTATACTATAAATTCTCTAATATTTCACCCCCCCCCTCCCATATATAGAGTGTGGGAGGGGTGACATTAATAGAGAATTTATAATATAAATGTGGGGAAATTATTAGAGAATTTATATTATAAATTCTCTATTAATGCACCCCCCGCCCCTCCCACACTCTATAGATGGGGATGGGAGGAGGGGGGCATTATTAGAGAATTTATACTATAAATTCTCTAATATTTCACCCCCCCTCCCATCTATAGAGGGTGGGAGGGGGTGGAATTAACTAACTTTTCTTTTCACACTCATACTTTCCTCTTTGAATTGAGTCCTATGGTGATCCGTTTAATAAAATAAATCCTAATTTTCACAGAAACTATAAATAAATGTAACAATTTTCATTCAGAATAATTAATTGGTTTATATTTTCTCAATAAAAGAATCTCAATTTATAAAATTTAGGTTTTACTTTTTCAATTTAGTATATTTTTTCTTTTGCTTTTTCCATTTTGTATAAATCATATAATAATATGTTTAATAAATTTGTTTTCCATTTTTCAAATCTCCCTATGATGATTGGTTTAACTCATGAATTAATTCTCAAACAAAATATATATTTTTCTCATTTCATTAAATTTATCAGTATACCAATTTTATATTATGAAATTTGATTCTATTATTTCAATTGATATAGTCTTTTTCTTTTCTACTAAATTATGATGATGATCATGATGATTAATGTCTATTGTAAGTGAATTGGCCTATCAAACCTTAGGAAGGTAACCGATTACTTGAAATTCTTTAGAATTTTATTAATGTACTCGAAGAGCATTAAGAGGAGCATTCCAATATGGACACAGTTTTGGTGAGTAAAAAGGTTAGGAAGTTTGGTAATGTGACAAATATTTTAAAATTCAAATCCAATCTGGGTAGCTTCCAGTGCAATTGTGCCATCTCAAATCTAATCCAGATGACAAGTTTGGTAGCTTCCAGTGTAACTGTTCCATCTTCCAGTGTAAGTGTTTTAAGGGTGATAGGTTTAATAAAATATATTCTAGTAGTTGTCTAAACGTTCAACCTTTTCGATTTTTTGACTATTTTTTCCATTTGATTTTACTCAAAATTTGGTGATGAATGGTTGGATCTGAAGATTTGAGTGGCTAAGTTTGTATAATTTCCCAGAGGTGTTGAATCCATTTATGCATTCAGAGAGACAATTTAAACAACAGAAAATAGAGATTTTGTCCAAATTTACATAGCTGGATTCCATCCAATTCCTGCCAAAAAAAACCCAAAATATAGAGCCTTTAGCCAACCCCTTAACATATTGAACTCAATTTTTGTTTTTCAACTTATATTTTTGTTTTTCTCAAATCTATCAATAAATTTTTTTTTCCAGGTAATTAGTTTTGGAATTTGGAAAACTTGTTGGGTGACAGATTCTCTAAGTCACAAGGCCAGTTAACAAGGATCTCTATTAATAATTATTTTTAAAACTTTTTTAATTTGAGGTAGATTTTCAAAATAACAATATTAATAATTATTTGAAAACTTTTTTAAGTTGAGGTAGATTTTCAAAATAACAAAGCCAGTTAACAAAGACATCTATTAATAAAAATTTTTAAGTGTAATTAGTTTCAGAAAATTTAGATTTTCAAAAACATAAGGCCAGTTAAGAAGAACACTATAAATTAGTTCACTACAAAATGAAAATTTAGATTTTCAAAAATATAACTGAAGAACATTATCAATTAGTCCAGTACAAACTTACATGTAATTAGTTTTAGTTTGAGAAAATTTAGATTTTCAAAAACATAAGTTCAGTTAACAAGAACATTATAAATTAGTGTACTACAAACTGAAAAACATTATAAAATAGTTCACTGCAAACTGAAAATTTAGATTTTGAAAAACATAACTCAAGAACATTATAAATTAATTCACTATAAACTTACATGTATAAGCTCAAGTTTCTTGAAAAGTATTATATCAAAAGTCATAAAACTTCCACTAGGCATCAAGGACATTTCAAACTTCCAGTGTAACTTCTCCATCTCCCATTCCTCTCAACCATTTATTCCTTTTAAGGTGATATGTTTGATAAAACATATTCTTATTAATTTTCTGTTATATATTAGTTTCTTAACATAAGGAATTCAAATTTTGTTTTTCAACTTATATTTTCATTTTTCTAAATATATATATATATTTTTATTCAGATAATTAGTTTTGGAATTTGGAAAACTCCTTGGAACCATATTCTCAAAGTAAGAAGGCAAGTTAACAAGTATATTTATTAATAATTATTTTTAAAACGTTTTTAAGTTGGAGTAAATTTTGAAAGTAACAAGTTCAATTAACAAAGACATCTATTAATAATTATTTTATTTTTATTTTTTATATGGAAAAATTTAAATTTTCAAAAGAAAAAGTTCAGTCAACCAGGACATGAAACTATTAAAATATAAATGAATTTATTAAAAATCAAATTAGAATTTTAGTAGTAAGGATAACAACTTCCCCACCAAACCATAAACTACAACTACTTTACAATATTTTTTTTTAAATCTGTTTAAAGATAAAATTAAAAACAAGATTCAATTTTTTTAATTTATATTTTCTTCTTTTCTTATTTTTCCACAATATTATAAAATAAAATTATTAATAGATATAAGATTCTTTTTTTTTTAATTTATATTTTCTGTGTGGATTTTATTTTCAAAATATTTTTTCACAATTAATTAGTATATTAATAAATAAATAATTTTATAGACTTTATTAATATATTTTAAAATTTTCATACATAAAATTTAATATTATTTCTTAATATTAGTATTATTTTTTTTTAAAATTTATCAATAAATCTAAAATTTAATTCATAAAATTTAATAATAATGTAAATTTATTCTTTTTTAAATTTATTAATAAATTTAAAATTTAATTTAGAAATTTTAATAGTAAAAGATTTAATTGTTTTTCATTTTCCTAAATTTTCATTTAGGTTTTACTTAATGACTTATAAAATATTTTCTCAATTTAATTAACTTTATTAATAAAAAATAAAAATCTCATTTTATAAAATTAAATTTATATTTCTTCTTTCAATTTATAATAATATATTTTATAAACTTGGATGGTGTGACAAATGAGGGCAAAGTGGCTCTCAAGATGAGGTGACAAATGAGGGCAAAGTGGCTCTCCATGTAAAGGAAATAAGACCGATGTAGTGAAGGCTACTACATATCATTGCACCTTGCTCAAAGGATCACTAGATGCAAATGAGTTCCATTGCTGAGATTGGAAGTGATGGGAATGTAGGAAATCATGGAAGGAGGGGGCTCGAGTTTTTCAGTGATGGGAAGAAATTATTTAAAGATGGATTAATTTCATTGTATGAGTTTTGTGGGGAGTTAAGGTTTGGGTTTTCATCACGCTTTTAATTCATCATCATAAAATAACAACTACAATTAAACAATAATACAATTTTAATTAATAACTATGAAATAATAACTAGAATTAAATAATAATATAATTTTAATTCATCACAAAAGAATAACAATTACAATTAAACAATAATAAATTTTTCTTTGAATTATGTTAATTTCTAAAATTTAAAAATTATAAAAATGACAGATACTTAGAAATGAGAACATAGAATTCCATCTCACAATGTGCAAATCATTTAAACGTTCACCCTTAATTTTTTTTTTTTTAAGGCAAACATCAAGCCATTACATAAAACATAAAACCGCATCTCATAGACGAATGGGTAAGCGCGCTGAGGCCCCTCTTCTGACGCCATCTCTACTTTTTGCTTGAAGGCGAGGCTTCTTCAAGTTACAGTCATATCATATCAGGTCTGGGTTCGAAGGCCATGCTCGAATAAAAAAGCGCACTGGAAGGACAATTAGGAAGCCAGCTCCATATATTTTTAAAATAACAAGTCGAGTTAACAAAGACATTTATTAATAATTTTTTTATTTTAATTTTTTTAAGTGTAACTAGCTAGAGAAAATTTAGATTTCCAAAAACATAAGTTCAGTTAACAAGAACATTATAAATTAGTTCACTACAAACTTACATGTAATTAGTTTTAATTTGAGAAAATTTAGATTTTTTAAGTTGAGATAGATTTTCAAAATAACAAGGCCACTTACATGTAATTAGTTTTAATTTGAGAAAATTTAGATTTTTTAAGTTGAGATAGATTTTCAAAATAACAAGACCAGTGAAAAAAGATATTTATTAATAAAAAAAAATTTTTTAAAGTGTAATTAGTTTGAAAAAATTTAGATTTTCAAAAACATAAGTTCAGTTAACAAGAACATTAGAAATTAGTTCACTACAAACTTAAGAACATTATAAATTAGTTCACTACAAACTGAAGAACATTATAAATTAATTCAATACAAACTGAAAATTTAGATTTTCAAAAACATAACTGAAGAATATTATAAATTAGTTCACTACAAACTTACATGTAATTAGTTTCAAATTGAGAAAATTTAGATTTTCAAAAACATAATGTCAGTTAACAAGAACATTATAAATTAGTTCACTACAAACTTAAGAATATTATAAATTAGTTGACTTCAAATTGAAGAACATTATAAATTAGTTCATTAAAAACTGAAAAATTTAGATTTTGTAGACTCTAACAAGAACATTATAGACTCTAATATTGTAATTAATTTCTTTTGAGTAGCCCTCAGTGTTGGTAAACATGGTAATAAATTCTCATACAACCTTATTGTAGCATCCCTCAACTCAAAAGCCACTTCTAAAGTCAGTGAAACAACGTGAGAGATTGGTTTTATTATTGTGACACTCCTCAACAATGATCCTAGATCCACAGTTGAATGATATCTCCTAAACTGATCGGGAATTTATCTATTTTTCCACGGATTTCTACCCATAGGCTAATCTTTTTTTCCAAAATAATTCCAAAAAAAAAAGCTAAATTGGGGCTAATTATAATGGTCCCATAATTGGAGAGAATGTTTTTATCCCCAATTTTAAAAATAGGTACAATAAGGCTTTGTGTCCAGGGTTTAGGGAATCCTTGCTTGAAAACTAAATTGAAGATCTTGTGTGTGTGAGGGCTGAGGATAGGCCCTCCGATTTTAAATTTTTTTAACTTAGTAACATTCAATGTCCTAAGTTTTCCCATTTGTGAGCCACTTAACCACGAACTCCACATATTCCATAGAAATTCATCCTCTTTTGGAACTTTTTGAACGGTTTCCATGGAATTAGGGAATTCATAAAGACTTTTAAGGTAGGAATTCTAGTCCTTCAAGGAAATCACATTATTTTCTTTAGTTTTAAGTATTACAATTTTCATCCATAACTTCTTAGGATGAAGCCTAGATAGGTGTAAAAGACTCTCTTTCTTTTTATTTATATAGTACATATGTTTCCTCTTAATTGGATTTTTTAAAGTATTTGTGAGTGAGTACAAGAAGTTGATGGGTGATAAAGTGGCGATAGGGTGAGCACGAGCCTGCTCATGCAAGAACGTGTGTGTGTTTCTAGGAACATGCATGTGTTCTTGATGTGAAAGGATCGGAACACCAAACCTTCACTCATTATGCCACATAGGCACATTCCCAAGAACATGTACAGGTTCTTGTCGATCCCAATAAAAAGGCCCGCAGGTGTGGTTTGTGGCCATTTTGATCACTATGCCTCGTGTTTGGGGATTTATTGACCAAAATGAAATGAGGGATTTTTATCACCAAGAATCCACAATATCCTAATGTCATCTCAGAGGTAGGACATGTACATATTTGTTATTTTTTTATTTACTTCTTAAACTATTTATTTCCATGTTTTTTGTATTTTTTTAATTTAATTTAAAAAATCAACCTAATTTATATGAACTCCCTTAGTAAATTGCAGTAAGATAATTAATATGGAACTTGGATACAATCAAAACCCCATGCAAACACACAAAGGCACTGAAAACCCGAACCCACCAGAAGCACCAAACATAAACATAGAAATTGATGAAGGGTTAACCCATTTAAAATCAATTGTTTGTGACTTAAGGGGTACAAGAGAGCCTAGTCGATTGTCATTGGTCACTTCATTGGATTTCATTATATTTTCCATTACAAGTTCCTAAGTTCATTTAACCAATATTTCTAAATACAAGGTAGGATGCTTTACTATTACAAGTCTGAAATCAATAGAAACTATGCCTGAGACTTGAATATTACGAAACAAGATTTGATGTCACTATTTATTGATCCTAGAACCATACTACAACCACTCGTCGACAAGATATGTATTTGTATGGATTGGTGTATCCACTAGAAATTTAAGGATAACTAGATGGATAGATGGTTCAGGGTGTTTGAAAAAGCTCCCTACAATAATAGGGAGGTGCCTCTATATTTCCTAAGGAAATTATGGGAAGAGTTTATTTTCCAGTCACCATGTCAACTACCTTGGTGAATTCTAGGGGGTGGGTCTAGGGTCCACATAAGATAGAGAGCATGTCAGTCATAACCCTATGCTAGATCCTTGTTCTCCTAGGAGAAGGCCTAACCCCCTTCCTCAACATTCTCCCATTACAAAAGGTATCCAACAAACAGATTTATCCTTATCAGTGTTGACTAAGATCCTAGTGCAGTAAGTGAGTTTTGTTGCATTATTTCAACAAGAGGTGTCTTCTCGTGACATTGGTATAGGGGTCAAAACATCTTCCCCTACAATAGAGTCCAGCCAAGACAGGGCACATGGACATAGTAGTCATTCATGTAATCCTCGTAGATTCTCGAGTTATGAGTAGAGTTGTTATGGGCCAATGTTGGCCAATGGACATCATAGTTTCATGGAGGAGGTTAGTATCTTAACCATCTTTCTATTCTTCATGATCATATATATATAGATATAGATATAGATATAGATATAGATATAGATATAGATATAGATATAGATATAGATATAGATATATGTGTTTTTTGTGTTTTTATTTCCATATCTTATTATATGATTTTTTGCAATTACTACGCCCCTATGGCAGACCCTGTGCACCGGTAGATGCATAAGTTTCGGCCTCCACCACTGATGCAGTAGTAGAGGCAAATTGTTTATTTTGTGTACCGCATACACAGGTATGTATCACATTTGATAAATTCACCATAGTGATTTCATTATTTTCTGGCACTAATCTAAAAATGAAGAAGACTTGTATTCTTGAAAATATTTGTAAGTAAAATTTTTTGTGTTAAAATGCAAATGGATCATCTTTGCAACACAATTTTTAATAGGATTTACTCATTCAAGATGCATATAAACAACAACATAATCAATGAACAGAAAACACATAACACAACAAATGATAAAGGAGTTCACCCCTCTCTTGGGCTACATCTCCTGGTCCAACTTCCAATGGATCATTTGTATTATTTTCTCAAAGTTCTCAAAAATGTTCTTTACAATGCTCAAAATGCCTAATAGACTACTCCAATGGCTTCAGAACGTCCAAAAACCCCTAGTTGGGCTTTTTTGGCACCTCGTTTGGCCAAAAAATGAAGAAGATAGGCTTCCTGAAGGTCCCCCATTCAAGATTGTTGTCTCTACATATACAAAACACACCCTTGTTGGCTCAACCTAGCCCACACGCATATTTAAGTGAAAAAATCTAGCACCAAACACAACCGTACAAACCGTGCAAACTGTAGGACAATTATGGGTGCACCTAGCCCCTAATCATCAAGGGCCAGGTCGTATGACCCATGCGTCCACGTGCTAGCATTAACATAGGCTCCCGTTACATAAGCCAATGGTCAAAGTCCAAATGGTGGGTCGTTGATATAACCATTGGAACAAACACAACTGCTTGCGCGTATCCATATGATATAGATGTGGGTTATATGTAACATATTGTGCGACCAAGGGCTGGGGCTAAGCCCCAGCCCGATCGCGCCCCAAACCACACACATATACAAACATATATATATTGCACCATATATATAACAAGGAAAAACTAGTGGTGCACCAGTTGGTGGCTCTTTTCCAAGTCTTTGCCCCTACTCGGAGGTCTCAGGGTCGACTCCGACCAATGACAAAATTTTTAAACCAATAAATGGATGACACGTGATGACCATTGACTGGGCCATGTGTCGTCATTCCATTCGCTGCCAAACATGCCAAGTCACCTACCAACTATCCGAATGCCTGTCTGCCATGTTCTGTACGGCCTTCCACGTCAACATCTGTACAGACTGTACAGTCAGCAACCCTTTTTTTTTTGCCTGTTTGTAAATTTGAGCAGAATGCGATATCTCTCGTTCCCGACGTCCGTTTGAACCCAAACGAGTTGCGTTGGGTTTGTAACGATGAGGCCTACGCTCTCGTTTGATTTGAAGCAATTCTGAGCACTTTGAATTTTTGAGCAAAATTTGATCCCCTGATTACACCTCCCCATTGGAAAGCTTTTGGACCTCCAAAAGACTATTTTTAGTTTATTTGAGGATGAGGGTATAGTTCCCTAACTCTTCCAACCTCAATCCACTTGGATTTTCTTGGATTTTTTCCTTTAAGACCAACTCGAAGATACTCCACATTTCCTCATTTTGAAGTTCGCATTATCCTGTCAAGGATGGTGTCTTCATGCAGTTCTGTAAGATATTCTGGGGAAAAATCATCTATAGAAGGAATCTGAACATGCTCTCCATGATCATCAATCAATGGAGGCTTGTACAATTTCAAATTCTCAACATTAACAACTGCATACATTTGCATATAAGGAGGCAAATCTAAACAAAAGACATTGTTACCAATCTTATCGATAATCTTGAAAGGACCATATCGAATCGGTTTCAATTTTTTACCTTCTCCTTTAATCCTCTCCTTACTGATGTAAATCCAAACTTCATCTCCAACTTGGAAACTGTGATAAACACAATTCTTGTCATGTCTCGTCTTGTACTTGGCTTGACTCTTTTCCAACTACTCTTGCACCATTTGATGTATCGAATGAATTTGTTCAATGAATTTTTCTGCCCTATCAATGTCATATTGACCATCGATAGCAATATCCTTCCCAAAGATAAAATCTAAAGGAGATTTGGGCAAATAGACAAATTATGCTTCAAATGGCGACGTTTGAGTTGAAGAGTGTTTAGCTCGATTGTAAGCATGTTGAATGTAGTGTAAATGCTCATCCCAAAGTTTAGGATGCTTGCTGCAATAAGCATGAAGAAGATGCACCACTGTTTGATTTACCACTTATGTCTGACCATCTGTTTGCGAATGAAAAGCTGTGCTCTTTTTCAATTTGGTGTCCATGAGTGCCCATAAACTCGACCAAAAACTTCCAACAAATCGAGAATCTCAATCAGAAATAATGGATTTAGGCAATCCAAAATGCGCACAAACATTTTGAAATAAAATTTGTGTCATTTGTTCAGTTGTAACCTTCTTCATACAAGGCATCAAAATACACATTTTGCTAAATCGATCAACCACAACATAAAGATAATCATGATTTCGTCTAGACATAGGTAAACCTCCTACAAAATCCATGGAAATACTTTCCCAAGGACAAGAAGGAACCGGAAGTGGAGTATACAAACCCAACTTTTGATTGCTAGGTTTACTTGTGGCACATAATGAACATCCTCGAACATATCTTGAAACACTTTCATTCATTTTAGGCCAGTAGCAGTATCTTTGCAAATTAGCCACTGTCTTGCCTAGACCAAAATGACCAACAATAAGAGAAGAATGTGCTTCTCTTATAATGTTGATTATTTCCCCCTGTGGAATACATGACTTGCCAAGATGATACAAAACATTATCATGCACATGGTAATCCAATTCTTCAACATGGTTAGAATGACACAAAGTTTCATATACTTCTTTAAAATCAGTATCCGAAGCATATCGCTCAACATAACTTTCATGCATGATAGGACTATGCTTAAGAATAACTGAAGCACTAATAATAGGCCTTGAAAGCATATCAACGACTTTGTTATAAATACCCTTCTTATACCTGATGACCAAGTGGAATTGTTGAAGAAAACCCATCCATCTGAAGTGCCTAGCTTGTCGTAGCTTTGTTTGTGATTGTAAGTATTGCAGTGGTTGATGATGAGTGTGAACAATGGTTTCTTTCCCCAACAAATAATGTTTCCATTTTTTTACACTTTGTACCAATGCATACAATTCCTTATCATAAGTAGGATATTTAATCACAACACCATTAAAAGTCTCAGAATGCAAACAAATGGGCTTACCATGCTGTAGAAAAACTGCTTCCATTGCATAATTGCTTGCATCTGTTTGGATTTGAAAAGGTTGTCTTAAATTTGGAAGTGCAAGAACTAGCGTTGAACTGATCTTCTCTTTCAAAGTATCAAAAGCCTTCTGTTG
>ML799748.1:12637-36186 GCA_009831015.1 Picea engelmannii
ATCTAGATTTGAAGGATTAAACATGAGTATAGTATGTCTCAAATAACTATGTAAAGCTCCAATGTATTTGAGTAAAGTTTCTTGAGAAGACAAATCTACTCCCAAAACCAAAGCTCTTCTCCTAAATTCTTGAGTAAGGCTTTTCACATTCTATCCTTTAGCTTGTCTAAAATTTTGTCAATCCATAGTAGCCTTTTGCTTATATGCCAATGGGTAAAATTGTCTTTTAATTGCAACAATAAAGTCATTCCAAGAGGTTAAAATTTTACCATGCTTCTTCATGTCCTCCTGAGTGTTGGATTCCCACCAAATGAGTGTTGCCTATCCAATCTTAAAGAAGCAAGATGAATCTTAGTTTCATCATCTTGAATTTTTTGTATTCTACAATATACCTCAATCTGACGAATCCAATTATCTAATTTCTCAGCATTAACTTCTCCATTGTATATTGGCAATTCGAACTTAATATCAAGCTTTAATGAAGGAATTTGTGAAGGAGTTTTACCATGTCCCTTTGGAGTATTCGAAAGAGGTCTTGAATTAGTAGAAGAAGAAAAAGAAGAAGAAGAAGATGGAGGAGAGGGTGGTGGAGAAGCACCATTCCCTCCATTTCCATTTGGAGTTTTATCACCACTGTCTCCCTTATGCTTTGTAGGGTTGGAGCCTTCACCTTGAAACCTTGCATTCCTTTCTATAAATATCTTCATCATCTCTCTCATTTCCATGACAGCCTTTCTGATATCTTCATCTTCCGCAGGAACATGTTCATGACTCTCTTCATGAGCCATACTTGGTGAATGCCTCCTTGAAACTTGTGTTGATGGTATATGCTTCCTCCTTGAAGGATGAGAACTTGGATCTACAATTTGACCTTCTCCTCTTGCGAGTTTCAACCTTGTGAGCATCAGAAAAAAAAACACTTGAAAATAATCAAGTCTTCAAAAACCTATGCTCTGATACCAACTTGATCTAAAAATGAAGAAGACTTGTATTCTTGAAAATATTTGCAAGTAAAATTTTTTGTGTTAAAATGCAAATGGATCATCTTTGCAACACAATTTTTAATAGGATTTACTCATTCAAGATGCATATAAACAACAACATAATCAATGAAAATAAAACACATAACACAACAAATGATAAAGGAGTTCACTCATCTCTTGGACTACATCTCCTGGTCCAACTTCCAATGGATCATTTGTATTATTTACTCAAAGTGCTCAAAAATGTGCTTTACAATGCTCAAAATGCCAAATAGACTACTCCAATGGCTTCAAAACGTCCAAAAACCCCTAGTTGGGCTTTTTCGGCACCTCGTTTGGCCAAAAAATGAAGAAGATAGGCTTCCTGAAAGTCCCCCCTTCAAGATTGTTGTCTCTGCATCTACAAAATGCACCCTTGTTGGCTCAACCTAGCCCACACACATATTTAAGCAAAAAAAACTAGCACCAGACGCAACCGCATGAACCGTGCAAACTGTAGGAGAGTTACGGGCACACCTAGCCCCTAACCGTCAAGGGCCAAGTCTTATGACCCATGCATCCACACGCTAGCATTAACATAGGCTCCCATCACATAAGCCAATGGTGAAAGGCCAAA
Organism: Picea engelmannii; assembly: GCA_009831015.1. NCBI lineage: Eukaryota > Viridiplantae > Streptophyta > Pinopsida > Pinales > Pinaceae > Picea > Picea engelmannii. The sequence continues at coordinate 14,237 of ML799748.1, forward strand.
TGGCAGGTCGTTGATATGACCGTTGGAACAAACACAACCACGCGCATGCGTCCATATGATATAGTTGTGGGTTATATGTAACATATCGTGCGACCAAGGGCTGGGGCTAAGCCCCGACCCGGTCGCACCCCAAACCACATGCATATACAAACATATATATATATTGCACCATATATATAACAAGGAACAACTGGTGGTGCACCGGTTGGCGGCTCTTTTCCAAGTATTTTCCCCTGCCCGGAGGTCACAGGGTCGACTCCGTCCAACGACATAAGTTTTAAACCAATAAATGGATTACACGTGGTGGCCATTGAATGGGCCACGTGTTGTCATTCCATTCGCTGTCGAACATGCCAAGTCACCTGCCAACTGTCCGAATGCTTGTCTTCCACGTGTCGTACGTCCTGCCATGTCAGCATCCGTAGAGACTGTACGGATTTTACAATCAGCAACCCTTTTTTTTTTGCCTGTTTGTAAATTTGAACAGAACGCGATATCTCTCGTTGCTGACGTCTGTTTGAACCCAAATGAGTTGCGTTGGGTTCGTAACGATGAGGCCTATGCTCTCGTTCGATTTGAAGTGATTCCAAACAATTTGAATTTTTGAGCAAAATTTGATCCCCTGATCAAGCACCCACAAATATAATTTTCTTGTGTTTCTTTAGGTTGCATTACCATATGGTGACAATACATGTCCACCTGAGAGGAACAAGTCACCATATTCATAGGTATCATGTGTTGCATTAAATATTGTTTAAATCTCAAATTTGTTATATTAATTTCACATTTTGGTACTAATAACAATATTATTAATATGCATGCAGGTTGCATCATCCATTGTTGGGTCATATATACAACCACTGTTCCATTCACAACCACTACCTGCATTCCATCCATCAGATTTCTCTAGCAACAAGACTAGTCCAATCCTTGGGCACCTTGCCTCGGCTCTTGAGATACCTCTTTCTAGTTTTGGGTCATTTCAATATTTCACACATCCTTCCTAATATTTGAAGGTTAATACTCATCATTTGTCTAGAGTTGACCAACAAAAACACCAAATCATTGGCATATCAAAGTCTCTAAACTCTTTGAAATTATCAAGGACAATATTCTAATTCTTCATAAAATAAACCCATGTGAAAGGAGAGAGATCATCAACGAAAGTCAAAATATACCTTGTGCCTATGAGGGAAGCTATATTGATGCAGTAGAAATTACTCCGAACCAGATCCATTAGCTCCTGTGCTCACCACACTATTCTAGAGTCAAACAGTGCTCGATGATTCTTCCCAAGCATAAAACCTTTATAAACTCCTTTAGCGGGATCACTTTAGGTAGACCAACAACCATGTTCTAACGTGCAAGTGCCTATAGACTTCGAACATTTAGGTGTTTGATTCATTCATTCGAAGTTTAAATTCATTCATAAGTGTGAGCAATAATAGCAGTAATTTCATTATCGGGTCGAGTCCTATCACCAAATTTATATAGAATGTCATTTGGGTCGAGAACCCCTCCGACAACAATCGACTGGCCTTTCTACAAATCACAAACCTAGAATCGATTTGGCCAAAATTACACAATCTTCCCTATTTGAGTTAACTGATGAATAGACAACAAATTGGAACTAAGTTTTGGTACATGATAAACATCGACAATCCTCCCATGTCGACAGGTAACGACACCTTGACCAACAATATCAAGAGAAAAAACATCAGTGACATAAATCTTCCTCTACTTGGAAGCATTCAAGGAAGTGAACAAGGAGGCATCTTTAGCCATATGATGTGTGCATACTTAGTTGACTACATATTTTTTCTAAGCAGAATGAGATAGAAAGGTTTGAGACATCCTGATTTGGAAGGTTAAATTATCAGCGGGTCATCGTACATAGGATATGTCTCATTCAAAAAATTTAATCTTCTCCTATAAATTTTCTCTCTTCTTATAACAGGCCTTCTCCATATGTCTAGTATTTCCACAGTTATGACATGTCTTCTTCTTCTGAATTTTTTGGGGTGAATCTATTTTCCCCTTAGGTTTTTGTTCGAGGCCTCCACGTTTCTCTGTAGAGGTATCAAACCGTACTCTTTCCCTGTAATTTGACTTTCCTTTTACCTTAAGCAAGTGGGATTAATGTTTACCACCAATATTGCCTTCTTCAAGTAGTCTATGTTGATCAATAATGAAAAGACCTAAAAAATATTTAAAGGTGTAGTCCTTACCATCTTCCTTTAATTCTTTCTAGTTGGTGCAGAAAGATGACAAAAGCACATCGAATGGTGTTCTCAAATTCATTAGGAATATCTTGATGAGTTTTCCAACTTTCTTCTCATAATTCTTTCCACATTCGCCTAATTTCAATTGGAGTTCTTTGACATGTGCCAAATAGTCCTCTATTCTATGAAAAGAATGAGGATCAAGAGAGATCGACTCTTTCTCCATGTTCATGATGTGGATCTCATCGACTATGTTGAACAACGACTTCAACTTCTTCCAGACCTGATGAAGGAATTTGATTTCACTGATGTAAAACTCAATCTCCCATGATATATAGTTCCTCATGACCCCCATAGCCCCATCCTTCTTTCCATCAATAACACACTTTTCCTAATTGTTTGTTGAATTTGGAATCACAGTCTTCCTATATTGTCACAGTATTTTACTCTTCAATAGGGTTTCCATGTCTAGTTCTCATACTATGTAATTTGATATCTTCATAATAACAGGATCAATCTTTGAATCCATATTCGATATCTAGACATAAATTGTTATGTTTCAATAAGTTCTAATCAACAACCACCATCCCCAATTCAATCACACAAAATATATAACTCAACAAGGTTTGAAGATAATAGGTGAGGTTTTAAACCATCGGCTTTGATACCCTACTGAGGAATATGGTGGAACCTAACATGAAATAGAAAAGACAGTACTGCAAATAATCGGAGAGGAAATGCAATTTTAAGGAAAAATGTGGTGTCTAAAGACACCATTACAACATTTAAGCAAAGAAGACTATGATTAGAATAGTTCAATGCATATTATACCTTCATATCTCCAACATATGATATCACTTCGATCGCTTGTTGATAATGAACCATGGGATCTACTATTTATAGCCTCATTATTTAACCACTTTATAATTATTTGTTGTTAGAGTTGACACTGCCAAATACATATTGCCTAATCATCTCGATAAGGAAGCTCAAGACAATCGAGTGTCTGTCCAATGCGTAGTTAATTGATGGGTCGGTTGATCCACTGCATGACTATCTTTTATTGCTAGTCAACTGCTTGACTGATAGACATGTTGACTACTCAACCGACTAATGTAAAGTTCTTGTCTATCACCCGACCAATTCTGTACAATGTAGGTCCACTTCCCGATCGATTGAATTAAGAAGAAGTGTGATGAACCATCAATGCTTGATGTTCCAACAATTACATGTTGCACTAGAAGAGATTCATATCTACAATCTAAAAAAGAATTGATAATGTTAATACCCTCATAGACTTCACTAACACAAGTTTTTGTAATTTCAAGGATATAATGACTTTCATAATTTAATATATATATATAATTATTATTATAAATTTTGAAAATATATCCTGCATTAGAACAATGGGTTTTCTAAAATTGTGTTTTTTTTAAGGGAAATCCATCATTAAGTTACTCAATACATTATATTTTTCTTGAAAAATAACATATCCCTCTGGTGCAGACCCCCGACTCTCGGGCCAAGATCCGCACAGGATCGTTCTAAATCTTCCCTTGAATCTGATTGACTCTTTGATTTCCCCACAGGGAATACTTCACGCACAAACAAACAGGTGTATACCACAGGTCCTTCTGAGTTATGCCTACGTGATCAAGCATCGACGTTAACTCCACAACCAACCAACAAATGTGATCGAGGCTTTTTTCTTTTCAGGATTTCGGATCACGATTTCACGAATCCTATTGTCGAGCCCTGGTCTCTTCAACCTCCAAAACCCGAAACGTTAACAAGGGTTGACTCCTTCAATGCACCGAACACACAACTCTTTTTTCCCATGAATTTCAAATTTCCAGAACTTGAGTGAATAATCCACACTTGTTCCTCTCCCCTATGATTTCCCAGTTTCCGAAATTTCCCCCCTTTGGCAAGATCGATGGTCTTTCAGGATTTTCCCCGAAGCTTGACCACCCTTTTGACTTCTATCACACGTACCCTTCGACAAATTCTTGGGACCCTACTTTTTGGCTTATCGCTCTTCACAATTTTTGGGGTTGCACTAACATGCAACTCTGCCTCTTGACTTCCGGAACCCCGAAACCCAAAGCGCCGAAATCCCAAAATTCCACACCAAAGTCCTGTTGCGTTTCGCGACTTCGGGATTTTCACTCCACTGTGTCCTAGCTCCTTGTCATCAAGATTCTCGGTATTCTGAACCCTGAAATACCGAAATGTTGATGTTTCACACCAAAGGCAAATCGCGTTTCGCAACTTCGGGATTTTAAATGCTAAGGTCCACGTTCCTTGTCATCAGGATTCCCGGTATACCGAACCACGAAATATCAAAATGTTGATGTTTCACCTCAAAGGGGATCAACGGTTGTCATCCTCCACTGATCTGATGACTGGCGTGATTTCACATACCGGGAGTTTGCGATGCAATGAATCCAAAATCACTTGCCACCCCAAAATTCGAAACCCAAAATAACAGATTTCGAGCGCAAGATCAAAGGCTCCTGACGCTTCTCATCCAATGGTTGTTACTCCTCCTAAGATTTTTGAATGTTGAAAGGCACTTAGCCTTAACCTTCTCATAGATCTGCGGGATCCAATGGTCCAGGTGATTTCATGAGTTCTTCTTGGAGAATTCTGACCTCCCGATTCACTCCTCAATGACTTCTGTGAGACGAATCGGTGTTCTCCCTCCTAAACTTGTATTTTATGAGATGCTTTCCACTTTCACCTCCATTTGAACACTTCAAAGGTACTATCCCTTCTGATCTTTCACTTGCAAACTTAAGTCTCCAAGAGGAATCTTTCTTTGCACTCCTTGCGGCAAACTTTCAAATAACTCCCTAGTTATTTAAGTCCTCGACTCTGTGAACTCTTTGCAAAAGAAGTCCTTCCACCTTCACCTTAGTTGATAAATTTTAAGGTTTCAACTAGCCTACACACACCTTGCATGGATCTATGCTTCACCTACACTTCTGCTAGTATGAGAACAATGGTATCTCTCCTGAGCTTTATGAGATAAAGCTCAGACTCTTGTCAATGCACACCTTGTGGACGTTTCACTGCTCTCCTTTCAAGAACTCTCAGGATGAGAAACAATTGAAACTCATTCTTCTCCTCTCTTAGACTTCATATACTTAACATGAAATCGCACATTCAACCTGGCATTGAAACAAATGCATAAACAGAGAAATAAATCAACTGTAAGCATACCATTCAGCAAATGTAAATAGTAAGCATCATAACACCATGAAAATTGAGTCAAGCTTCATATATTAACTCAAGTGCTCCTATACATGGGTTCTTCTCTACAACTCTCTGCTACATCTCAATAGCTTATGAAAAAAATCTCTCTTCTTCTGTTCTAATCATACAATAATACAAGGGTGAGGGTGTCTATATCCATTTTCTCTCCTACTCTCTAAACTGTCTAATATATGAATTCAAATCTACCTACTTTCATTAATTACATATAAAATCCTTTACATTCTATAGATGAGAGAAATGCTCAAGATCTCTTTACAACATCTATGATATAAATGTAAGTACGCTTTCCCCAGCTATCACATTAATATCCACTTCATTAACTTTTGAAACATTTCAAAAACGTGCGTTGGTGCTTTTCCAGCTGTCTTCCGCCTTTATGCTTTCTTGGTTGGCTGCTTACGATGCTCTTGCATCATGCTCCCTCGCTTGAAAATTTTCATGACCTCCTGTTCATGAGCTCTTCCACAGTTTGTCCATGCTTATGAATTGTTGCTTCATCCTCCCAACTAGCATCTTCAACTGGATGTCCCTTCCATTTGACCAAGTATTCAAAATACTCTTTTCTCCTGGTCTTTTTGCTAATACTCTTGTCAATTATGCTTTCCATCTATGGCTTTTCAACTACAGGCATTTTTTTTGTCCACTGAATCTCTTTGTGTTCCTTCTCTGCTCCTGCTTCTTCAGCTCTGTAAGGGTACAAATCCGCAACATTGAATATTGGTGAGATTCCAATCCCATCGGGTAATTCAATCTCATATGCATTTTCCCCAAATTTCCTTATGACCTTGCACGGTCCAATCTTTTTCATCTTCAATTTGTTATATGTCCCCCTTGGGAAACTTTCCTTCCTCAGATGTGCAAGAATCAGATCACCAACCTGAAATTGAAGTTCTCTCCTATGTTGATCTGCTCTTCGCTTGTATTCTTGACTTGAACTCTGCAATCGCTCCTTGATTCGACTGTGAAGCTCCTTCATTCCTTATACAAAGTCTTCTACACTAGAACTCCTGAATTCAGCTTGTTTCGAATCTTTCAATTCAGAAACTCCCCTTGGGTGCATTCCATATACAATCTAGAATGGACTCTTCCATGTTCTTCTATTGAGAGAATCATTACAAGAAAATTCCACCTATGGCAGAATGTGATCCCATTGAATGTGGTGTTCAATGACTAAGCTCCTCAAAAAATCCCCCAAGCTTCTGTTCACGACTTCTATATGCCCATTCGTTTGAGGATGATATGCTGAGCTAAAAGACAAACTTGTCCCCAACTTTTTCCATAAGCTTCTCCAAAAATGTCCAACAAACTTGGTATCTCGATCAGACATGATACTCCTTGGTAAGTTGTGAAGTCTGATGACTTCCTAGAAAAACAGGTTCGCAATATGAGTTGTGTCACTGGTTTTCTAGCATGGTATTAAATGTGCCATTTTTGAAAATTTGTCGACTACCACAAAGATTGAATCATAGCCTCTCTGTGTTCTTTGCAGTCCCAATATAAAATCCATGCTCACTACGTCCCACGACCTTTCTGGTATGGGTAATGGTTGATATAACCCTGTGTTCTACCTTTTCCCTTTTGTGTGCTGACAAATCCTACATCTTTCCACAAATTTTTTAACATCTGTCCTCATCCCTGGCCAAAAATATGAGCCATTCAACTTTGAGAACGTCTTATCATGACCGAAGTGTTTGGCAAATCCTCCACTGTGTTTTTCCTTCAGCAGGTTCTCCCTCATGGATCATTTTGGAATACATAGTTGATTGCCCCAAAATAATAATCCATCCTAGATCATATACTCGATCCATTGGCTTCTATCCCTGAGAACTGGATTTTCAGATGCTTCATATGCTTCTTTGAAATCTGGGTCATCCCTATACATTTCTTTGAGGTTATCAAAACCTAAAGTCTTGACTCTGAATTCCTACATAAGCAAACATTTCCTGCTCAAAGCATCAACAACTTTGTTAGCAGTTCTAGAAATATGCTTAATCACAAAAGTAAAATTTTGCATGAATTCAACCCATTTAGCATTTTTTTGGTTCAACTTATCCTATTGAGTCATGAATTGTAAAGCATGATTATCACTGTACAAAACAAACTCTTTAGGAACCAAATAATGTCTTCATTTCTTTAGTGCTTGTATGCCTGCATAAAAAATTTTGTCATATGTTGAGTACGTAATCTTCGCTTCATTCATTTTCTCACTGAAATATGCGACCGAGCTGTCGTCTTGTCTCAAGGCCGCTCCAATTGCAAATCCACTCGTGTCACACCTGACCTGGAATGTCTTGCTAAAATCCGGCAAAACCAGAATTGGTTGCTCCGTGATCTTCTTCTTCAGCAGGTTGAATCTCTTCTCTGCTTCTTCTATCCAGTGAAAAGATTTGTGTCTTTTCTTCACTGTATCCATCATTGGTGCACTAATTCCACTGAAGTTTCGAATGAATTTCCTGTAGAAACTTCCCAAACCATGGAAGCTTCGAACTTCAAATACACTATTCGGTGATGGCCAATTCTTAATTGCATTTACCTGTTCTGGATCAATCTTCAACTCATTTGCAGAGATAACAAAACCCAAATAAATGAGTTATGTCCTCATAAATGATGATTTCTTCATATTGATCAACAATTTCCCTTGATGTAATCTCCCCATCACTGCAGCTAAATGCTTTAAGTGCTCTGCTTCTGTTTTGCTGAAGATTAATATATCATCAAGATATACGATGACGAATTTCCCAATGAAATCCTTCAGGACTTCGTTCATCAACCTCATTAAAGTACTTGGTGAATTCGTTAATCCAAATTGGATGACAAGCCATTCATATAGCCCCTCATTCATCTTGAATGTTGTCTTCCATTCATCACCTTCTCTCATTCGAAATTGATGATACCCACTTTTCAAATCAATCTTTGAAAAAAAAAATTCTCCACTCAAGCAATCCATCAAGTCATCCATCCTTGGTAATGGAAATTTGTATCTTATGGTAATATTATTGATTTCCATTGAGTCTGTACACATTCTCTAGCCTCCATCCTTCTTTGGGCTGAGCACTGTCGGAACAATGCATGGACTCAAGCTCTCTCGAATCAATCCTTTGTCCATTAAATCCTGGACATATCTCTTGACTTCTTCTTTTCCTACGATGTCAACCTGTATGTGGCTTTGTTCGATAAACTGGCTCCAGGTATAAGATCAATATGATGGCTTATACTCATGATAGGTGGTAACGAACAAGGTAGTTCCTCCACTACTACATCAACGAACTCTCCCAACAAATCCTAGATTTCTTCTAGTAAATGATCTATCCTTGTGCTTGTTAAAAAAAATTTGGGTTTCCTGACCAAAATAAGTCATGTGTCTTCCTTCTTCTTAACCTCCTTAAGAATTTCCTTTGCACTCATGAGAAGTACAGTGTTGCTCATCTCTGTTTTCACCTCTTGGATTTTAATCGGCAAGAACATGCGATTCCTACCATTTTACTCCAGGGTGTATGTGTTCTTTCTCCCATCATGAATCACGTTTTTTTCATATTGCCATGGTCTACACAACAATAGATGAAAAACATCCATGGGAATGATATCACATAATATTTCATCTATATATCTCCCTATTTTAAATTCAACTAAACATTGTTTAGCGACATTTACCTGATGTCCTTTTTGTAGCCACAAAACTCTGTATGGGCTTGGATGTACAACAGTCTCCAGCTCCATCTTTTATATCATCTTTGTAGATACGAGATTGTATGTGCTACCACTATCCACTATGACCTTGCATACCCTATCCTTGGTTTTGCAAGAAGTATGAAACAAACTGTTTCTTTGGGCTGGGTTCCCTGCCTCCTTCTTTGGATTTAAGAGAACTTTCCTCATCACCAAGTATCTTTTTCCCTCAGCATCTTCTGCCTCAAAATTCCATCCTTGAGCTTTGGCAATGTGAGTTTCACCACCATATTTCTACTTATCTGGACACTCATAGGATTTATGTCCGATATTTCCACAGAAAAAGCATTTTACTTCACTGCCTTTGCCTCTTCCTCTTCCTCTAGCTCGAGGAAAAGTATTTCTATCAACATACTAACCTCATTGTTAGCTTCCTCATCTCTCATGTTGAGTTTGAGGTTTCTTCCCCTCTTCTTTAGATTTCTGAGTTCTATCTTGGGCAATTGTTTTGCCTCTGTCTTGACTTCTACCTCGGCCTCTTTGAACTTGTTTTCGGCTCAGCTTCTGTTCATCTTTCAGAGATATCTGATAAGCATCTTCCACATTTCGAATGGTCATCATGCTCATCATATATTGAATGTCATATCGCAAACCATTCATGTACCTGACAATTTTTTCATCATTGCTTTCTAGATGACCTGGTCTGATGTTTATCTTGTAGAACTCTTCAGTGTGTTCTTTCACTGACATCAACTTCCATCTCAAATTATGCATCCTCCGAAACAGAGTGATTTGATAATCCCTAGGTATAATTTTTTCTTTCATCTTTGCAAGCATTCTATCCCAGCTCTTGATTTCTTGCTTTCCTTTCCAGTGTCTGTCAGCCTGCACTTCATCCCACCACAGTGTTGCATGCCCTTTAAGTCTAGTAATAGCATGTTTGACTTTATTGTCTTCCTCGACATCCTCATAGTCGATGTATTTATCCAGATCTCTAATCCATTCTAGAAGCTCTTCAACATCCAGGTTTCCCTCATACACTGGAATGCTTATTTTTTCTCTGGCACCTTTCCTTGCAACAACCCTGAATAGGCATTCATCCATAACATCTTCAACTACAAATTCTTCTGCTTCATTTCCATCTTCATTTTCACTTTTGGCCTCGCTGATATCCCCAGCGTCAATTATGCACCTCTGTGCTATCTCCATGGCATCAATCCTAGGACGTAACTCGCACGTTTCTCTTTCTCTTGCTGGATCAGGCATTGGCATGTCTCTTCTTCTTGGCGGCATGGCTATAAAATGTTCCTCTATTCTCTCTGCTATAAAAATAAAAGAACTTGTTGTGAGATATGATACCACAATGGTGCAGACCCTCAACCCTCGGGCCATGATCCACACAGGATCATTCTAAATCTTCCCCTGAGTCTGATTGACTCTTTGATTTCCCCATAGGGAATACTTCACACACACACACACAAATAGGTGTATACCATAGGTCCTTTTGAGTTATTCCTATGTGATCAAACACCGACGTTAACTCCACAACCAACCAACAAATGTGATCGGGGCTTTTTCCTTTTTGGGATTTCATATTTCGCGATTTCGCGAATCCTGTTGTCGAGCCCTTGTCTCTTCAACCTCCAAAAAATGAAACATCAACAAGGGTTGACTCCTTCAATATTCCAAACACACAACTCTTTTTTCCCACGAATTTTGGCTTTCCGGGACTTGAGTGAACGATCCACACTCGTTCCTCTCCCCTATGATTTCCCGGTTTCCAAAATTTCCCCCCTCTGGCAAGATCGATGGTCTTTCGGGATTTTCCCCAAAGCTTGACCACCCTTTTGACTTTCGTCGCACGTACCCTTTGACAAATTCTTGGGACGCTACTTTTCGTCTTTTTGCTCTTCATGATTTTGGGGGTTGCATTGACATGCAACTCTGCCTCTTGACTCTCAGAACCTCGAAACCCGAAGCCCTGAAATCCCCAAATTCCACACCAAAGTCCTGTCGCATTTCACGACTTCGGGATTTTCACTCCACTGTGTCCTGGCTCCTTCTCATCAGGATTCTCAGTATTCTGAACCCTGAAATACCAAAATGTCGATGTTTCACACCAAAGGCACATCGCATTTCGTGACTTCGAGATTTTCAATGCTAAGGTCTCGATTCCTTGTCATCAGGATTACCGGTATGCCGAGCCCCGAAATACTGAAATATCGATGTTTCACCTCAGAGGGGATCAACGATTGTGAGCCTCCCCTGATCCGACAGCTTGTGCGATTTCGTGTACTGGGAGTTTGCGATGCAATGAATCCAAAATCCCTTGCCACCCCAAACTTCGAAACCCGAAATAGCAGATTTCGAGCGTAAGTTCAACGGCTCATGACGCTTCTCATCCAACGGTCATTACTCCTCCTGATCTTTCTGAATGTTGAAAGGCACTCAGCCATAACCTTCTCATAGATCTGCGGGATCCAACAGTTCATGTGATTTTGCGAGTTCTACTTGGAGAATTCTGACCGCCCAATTCACTCCTCAATGATTTATACGAGATGAATCAGTGTTCTCCCTCCTGAACTTGTCTTTTATGAGATTATTTTGACTTTTGTCTCCCTTTGAACACTTCAAATGTACTATCCCTCCTTATCTTTCACTTGCAAACTTAAGTCTCCAAGAGGAATACTGCTTCGCACTCCTTGCAGAAAACTTTCAAATAACTCCCTGGTTATTTGAGTCCTCGACTCTGTGCACTCTTTGCAATAGTAGTCCTTCCACCTTCACCTTAGTTGATGAATTTTAAGGTTTCAACTAGCCTACACACACCTTGCATGGCTCTGTGCTTCACCTGCACTTTTGCTGGTATAAGAACAACGATATCTCTCCTGAGCTTTCTGAGATAAAGCTTAGACTCTTGTCAACGCACACCTTGCGGACGTTTCACTGCACTCCTTGCAGGATCTCTCAGGATGAGAAACAATTGAAAATCATTCCTCTCTTCTCTCAGACTTCATATACTTAACATGAAATCACACATTCAACCCAACATTGAAACAAATGCATAAACAGAGAAATAAATCAACTTTAAGCATACCATTCAGCAAATGTAAACAATAAGCATCATAACACCATGAAAATTGAGTCAAGCTTCATATATTAACTCAAGTGCTCCTGTACATGGGTTTTTCTCTACAGCTCTCTGCTACAGATCAACAGCTTATGAAAAAAATCTCTCTTCTTCTGTTCTAATCATACAATAATACAAGGGTGAGGGTCTCTATATCCATTTTCCCTCCTACTCTCTAAACTGTCTAATCTATGAATTCAGATCTACCTACTCTCATTAATTACGTATAAATGCCTTTACATTCTATAGATGAAAGCAATGCTCAAGATCTGTTTGCAACATCTAAGATATAAATGTAAGTATGGTTTCCCCAGCTATCACATTAATATCCGCTTCATTAACTTTTCAAACATTTCAAAAACGTGCGTTGGTGCTTTTCCAGCTGTCTTTCTCCTTTATGCTTGCTTGGTTGGCTACTTACGATGCTCCTACATCATACTCCCTCACTTGAAAATTTTCATGAACTCTTGTTCATGAGCTCTTGCATGGTCTATCCATGCTTATGAATTCCTGCTTCATACTCCCAACTAGCATCTTCAACTAGATGTTCCTTCCATTTGACCAAGTATTCAAAATACTCTTTTCTCCTGGTCTTTTTGCTAATCCTCTTATAAATTATCCTTTCCATCTTTGGCTTTTCAGCTACAGGCATTTGTTTTGTCCACTGAATCTCTTTATGTTCCTTCTTTGCTCTTGCTTCTTCAGCTCTGTAAGGGTACAAATCCGCAACATTGAAAATTGTTGAGATTCCAATCCCATCAGGTAATTCAATCCCATATGTGTTTGCCCCAAATTTCCTTATGACCTTGCACGTTCCAATCTTTTTCATCTTCAGTTTGTTATATGTCCCCCTTGGGAATATTTCCTTCCTCAGATGTGCAAGAATCAGATCACCAACTTCAAATTGAAGTTCTCACCTGTGTTGATCTTCTCTTCGCCTGTATTCTTGACTTGAACTCTATAATCACTCCTTGATTTTTCTCTGAAGCTCCTTCATTCCTTTTTCAAATTCCTCTGCACTAGCACTCCTAAATTCAGCTTGTTTCGAATCTTTCAATTCAAAATCTCCCCTTGTCTGCATTCCATAAAGAATCTGGAATGGACTCTGCCCTGTGCTTCTACTGCGTGAATCATTATAAGAAAATTCTGCCTGTGGTAGAATGTGATCCCATTGACTGTGGTGTTCATTCACTAAGCTCCTCAACAAATATCCCAAGCTTTTGTTCATGAATTTTGTCTGCCCATCCGTTTGAGGATGATATGTTGAGCTAAAAGACAAACTTGTCTGCATTTTTTTCTATAAGGTCCTCCAAAAATGTCCAACGAACTTGGTATCTCGATCAGACACGATACTCCTTGGCAAGCTGTGAAGTCTGGTGACTTCCTTGAAAAACAGGTTCGCAATATGAGTTGTGTCACTGGTTTTCTAGAATGATATGAAATGTGCCATTTTTGAAAATATGTTGACTACCACAAAGATTGAATCATAGCCTCTCTGTGTTCTTGGCAGTCCCAATATAAAATCCATACTCACTACGTCCCACAACCTTTCTGGTGTGGGTAATGGTTGATATAACCCTGTGTTCTGCCTTTTCCCTTTTGTGTGCTGACAAATCCTGCATCTATCCACAAATTGTTTAACATCTGTCCTCATCCCTGGCCAAAAATATGAGCCATTCAACTTTGAGAACGTCTTATCATGACCGAAGTGTCCAACCAATCATCCAATGTATTTTTCCTTCAGCAGGTTCTACCTCATGGAGCATTTTGGAATACATAGCTGATTGCCCCAGAATAATAATCCATCCTGGATCATATACTCGGTCCATTAGCTTATATCCCTAAGAACTGGATTCTCATATGCTTCATATGCTTCTTTGAAATCTGGGTCATCCCTATACATTTCTTTGAGGTTATCAAAATCTAAAGTCTTGACTCTGAATTCCTGCATAAGAAAACATTTCCTGCTCAAAGCATCAACAACTTTGTTAGGAGTTCTAGAAATATGCTTAATCACAAAAGTAAAATTCTGCATGAATTGAACCCATTTAGCATGTTTTTGGTTCAACTTCTCCTGTTGAGTCATGAATTGTAAAGCATGATTATCACTGTACGAAAAAAACTCTTTAGGAACCAAATAATGTCTCCATTTCTTTAGCACTTGTATGACTGCATAGAATTCTTTGTCATATGTTGAGTACTTAATCTTCGTTTCATTCAGTTTCCCACTAAATTATTCGACCGGCCTGTCATCTTGGCTCAAGACTGCTCCAATTGCAAATCCACTCACATCACACCTGTCCTGGAATGTATTGCTAAAATCCGACAAAACCAGAATTTATTGCTCCGTGATCTTCTTCTTTAGCAAGTTGAATCTCTTCTCTGCTTCTTCTATCCAGTGAAAATATTTGTGTCTTTTATTCACCATATCCATCATTGGTGCGCTAATTCCACTGAAATTTCAAATGAGTTTCCTGTAGAAACTTACCAAACCATGGAAGCTTTGAACTTCAAATACACTCTTCGGTCATGGCCAATTCTTAATTGCATTTACCTTTTCTGGATCCATCTTCAACTCATTTGCAGAGATAACAAAACCCAAATAAATGAGTTATGTCCTCATAACTGATGATTTCTTCACATTGATCAGAAATTTCTCCTACTGTAATCTCCCCATCACTGCAGCTAAATGCTTTAAGTGCTCTGGTTCTGTTTTGCTGAAGATTAATATATCATCAAGATATACGATGACGGATTTCCCAATGAAATCCTTTAGGACTTCGTTCATCAACCTCATGAAAGTACTGGGTGAATTCGTTAAGCTAAATGGCATGACAAGCCATTCATTCAGCCCTTCATTCATCTTGAATGCTCTCTTCCATTCATCACCTTCTCTCATTCAAATTTGATGATACTCACTTTTCAAATCAATCTTTGAAAAAAACTTTGCTCCACTCAAACAATCCATCAAGTCATCCATCCTTGGTAATGGAACTCTATATCTGATGGTAATCTTATTGATTACCCTTGATTCTGTACACATTCTCCAACCTTCGTCCTTCTTTGGGCTGAGTACTGTCGGAACAGTGCATGGACTCAAGCTCTCTCGATTCAATCCTTTTTCCATTAAATTCTTGACCTGTCTCTTGACTTCTTCATTTTCCTGCGACGTCAACCTATACGCGGCTTTGTTTGGTAAACTGACTCCAGGTATAACATCAATATGATGTCTTATACTCCTGATAGGTGGTAACGAACAAGGTAGTTCCTCCACTACTACATCAACAAACTCTCCCAACAACTCCTAGATTTCTTCTGGTAAATCATCTATCCTTGTGCTGGTTAAAACAATTTTGGGCTTCCTTACCACAATAAATTGTGTGTCTTCCTTCTTCTTAACCTCCTTAAGAAGTTCCTTCCCACTCATGAGAAGTACAATGTTGCTCATCCCTGTTTTCACCTCTTGGCTTTTTATCAGCAACAACATGTGAGTTCTACCATTTTTCTCCATGGTGTACGTGTTCTTTCTCCCATCATGAATCATGTTTATGTCATATTGCCATGGTATACCCAGCAATAGATGACAAACATCCATGGGAATGCCATCAAATAATATTTCATCTTTATATCCTCCTATTTTAAATTCAACTAAACATTGTTTAGTTACATTTACCTGATGTCCTTTCTGTAGCCACAAAACTCTGTACAGACTTGGATGTACAATAGTCTCCAGCTCCAGATTTTCTATCATCGATGTAGATATGATATTGTCTGTTCTACCACTGTCCACTATGACCTTGCATACCATGTCCTTGGTTTTGCAAGAAATCTGAAATAGACCGTTTCTTTGGTCTGGGCTCTCTGCCTCCTTCTCTGACTTTAAGAGAACTTTCCTCATCATCAAGGATCTTCCACCCTCAGCATCTTCTACCTCAACATTCTGTCCTTGAGCTTAGGCAATGTGAGTTTCACCACCATCTTTCTTCTTATCTGGACACTCATAGCATTTATGCCTGATCTTTCCACAGACAAAGCATTTTACTTCACTACCTATGCCTCTTCCTCTAGCTCGAGGAAAAGTATTTCTATCAGCATATTTCCCTCTCTGTGAGCTTCCTCCTCTCTCATGCTGAGTTTGAGGTTTCTTCCCCTCTTCTTTAGATTTCTGAGTTCTATCTTGGGCAATTGTTTTGCCTCTGGGTTGACTTCTACCTTGGCCTATTTGACCTTATTTCTGGCTCAGCTTCTCTTCAGCTTTCAGAGCTATCTGATAAGCATCTTCCACATTTCGAATGGTCATCATGCTCATCTCATATTGAATGTCATATTGCAGACCATTCATGTAGCTAGCAACTTTTTCATGATCGTTTTCTCGATGACCTGCTCTGATGTTTATCTTGTAGAATTCTTCAGTGTATTCTTTCACTGACATCATCTTCCATCTCAAATTCTGTATCCTACGAAACAGAGTGATTTGATAATCCCTGGGTATAAATTTGGCTTTCATCTTTGCAAACATTCTATCCCAGCTCTTGATTTTTTGCTTGCCTTTGTAGCATCTGTCAGCTTGCAGTTCATCCCACCATAGTGTTGCATGCCCTTTAAGTCTAGTAACGACATGTTTGACTTTCTTGTCTTCCTCGACATCCTCATATTCGAAGTATTTATCTAGAGCTCTAATCCAGTCTAGAAGCTCTTCAACATCCAGGTTACCCTCATACACTGGAATGTCCATTTTTTCTCTAGCCCCTATCCTTGCAACAACCCTGAATAGACGTTCATCCACAACATCTTCGACTGCAACTTCTTCTCCTTCGTTTCCAGCTTCATTTTCACTTTCGGCCTCGCTAATATCCCCAGCATCAACTGTGCTCCTCTGTGGTGTCTCCATGGCATCAACCATGGCATGTAACTCACACATTTTTCTTTCTCTTGCTGGATCAGGCAAGAGAAAGAAAAATGTCTCAGTCTCTTCTTCTCGGTGGCATGGTTGTAAAATGTTTCTCTGTTCTCTCTGCTATAGAAAGCAAATAACTTGTTCTGAGCTTTGATACCACATTGGTGCAGACCCTTGACCCTCGGGCCAAGATCCACACAGGATCATTCTAAATATTCCCCTGAGTCTGATTGACTCTTTGATTTCCCCACAAGGAATACTTCACACACACACAAATAGGTGTATACCAAAGGTCCTTTTGAGTTATGCCTATGTGATCAAACACCAGCGTTAACTCCACAACCAACCAACAAATGTGATCGGGGCTTTTTCCTTTTCGGGATTTTGGATTTCACGATTTCCCAAATCCTGTTGTCGAGCCCTTGTCTCTTCAACCTCCAAAACCCGAAACATCAACAAGGGTTGACTCCTTCAATGCGTCAAACACATGACTCTTTTTGCCCCAAATTTCAACTTTCCGGGACTTGAGTGAACGATCCACACTCGTTCCTCTCCCCTATGATTTCTCGGTTTCTGAAATTTCCCCCCTTTGACAAGATCGATGGTCTTTTGAGATTTTCCCTGAAGCTTGACCACCCTTTTGACTTTCGTAGCACATACCCTTCGAAAAATTCTTGGGACCCTACTTTTCGGCTTTTCTCTCTTTGCAATTTTGGGGGTTGTGCTAACATGCAACTCTGCCTCTTGACTCTTGGAACCCCGAAACCTGAAGCACCGAAATCCCGAAATTCCACACCAAAGTCCTGTCGCATTTCGCGACTTCAGGATTTTCACTTCACTGTGTCCCGACTCCTTTTCATTAGGATTCCCGGTATGTCAAACCCCGAAATACCGAAATGTCGATGTTTCACACCAAAGGCATGTCACGTTTCGTGACTTCGAGATTTTCAATGCTAAGGTCTCGGTTCCTTGTCATCAGGATTCCCGGTATACTAAACCCTGAAATACCAAAATGTCGATGTTTCACCTCAAAGGGGATCAATGGTTTTGATCCTCCCATGATTTGATGGCTGGCGTGATTTCGTGTACCGGGAGTTTGCGATGCAATGACTCCAAAATCACTTGCCACCCCAAACTCTGAAACCCAAAATAGCAGATTTCGAGCGCAAGATCAACAACTCCTAACGCTTCTCATCCAACGATCATTACTTCTCTTGAGCTTTCTGAATGCTAAAAGGTACTCAGCCTTAACCTTCTCACAGATCTGCGGGATCCAACGGTCCACGTGATTTCGCGAGTTCTCCTTGGAGAATTCTAACCACCCGATTCACTCCTCAATGACTTCTGTGAGACAAAACGGTGTTCTCCATCCTATACTTGTCTTTTATGAGATGCTTTCAAATTTTGCCTCCCTTTGAACACTTCAAAGGTACTATCCCTCCTGAGCTTTCACTTGCAAACTTAAGTCTCCAAGAGGAATTTTGCTTCGCACTCCTTGTAACAAACTTTCAAATAACTCCTTGGTTATTTGAGTCCTCGACTATGTGCACTCTTTGCAACAACAGTCCTACCACCTTCACCTTAGTTGATAACTTTTAAGGTTTCAACTAGCATGTGCACACCTTGCATGGCTCTGTGCTTCACCTACACTTTTGTTGGTATGAGAACAACGATATCTCTCCTGAGCTTTCTGAGATAAAGCTCAGACTCTTGTCAACGCACACCTTGTGGATGTTTCACTGCACTCCTTGCAGGAACTCTCAAGATGATAAACAATTGAAACTCATTATTCTCCTCTATTAGACTTCATATACTTAACATGAAATCACACATTCAACCCAGCATTGAAACAAATGCATAAATAGAGAAATAAATCAATTGTAAGCATATCATTCAGCAAATGTAAACAGTAAACATCATAACACCATGAAAATTTAGTCAAGCTTCATATATTAACTCAAGTGCTCCTGTACATGGGTTCTTCTCTACAGCTCTCTGCTACAGCTCAACAGCTTATGAAAAAAATCTCTCTTCTTCTGTTCTAATCATACAATAATACAAGGGTGAGAGTGTCTATATCCGTTTTCCCTCCTACTCTTTAAACTCTCTAATCTATGAATTCAAATCTATCTACTTTCATTAATTACGTATAAATGCCTTTACATTCTATAGATGAGAGCAATGCTCAAGATCTGCTTACAACATCTAAGATATAAATGTAAGTAAGCATTCCCCAGCTATCACATTAATATACGCTTCATTAACTTTTCAAACATTTCAAAAACGTGCACTGGTGCTTTTCTAGCTATCTTTCGCCTTTATGCTTGGTTGGCTGGTTGCTTACGATGCTCCTGCATCACCCTCTTATAAAAACTCATGTTTCACATAGTTATTCAAAATTCACAAATTCTATAAATAAAAATTATATATTCTTAAAACGAATTCAATTTCCTACTTTTCATACTTTTACACCGTATTCAAATTCATTTTAAAGGTACCTTGAATAATCCCTGTAAGTTAAAGGATTTTTGTTTTTCCATGTTTACATTGTCACGAATGCATCATGAGAGAGGATCATTAGCTTGCACCCACCCATATTCATTTAGACATTGATTAGTTTCATTGTATGGGTCTTGTCACTCATGAGAACTTCTCTATGGAGTGTCACTCATGTCGATTTTAAAAATTATAAAAATAACATTTAAAATAAAAAATACTTAGAAATGAGAAATTCTCCAAGGAGTGTCACTTATGTGAATTTTCACACCCTACTTTTCCTTGTTAACTTTGAGCCTAGCTAATGAAGTGTGTTCATGTTGGAGGGAAAATCCTCATAGGTTAGTGAGAAAATAAATACAAATGAATTGAAATTTTGTTATAGTTTTTTGCATGCATCCCATGCATTTCTAATGTGTGTGTATATGCTAAGAAATGTGCATGCATTTTTAATGCATGTGTATTACTTTTAATAAAAGAAAATAGGGATGGACTTTTATTATCCATTATGGAGTAGCTTGCATGGAGCTTCAATGAGCGTGAAGGCTATTTAAACATGAACACATCGGCATTCCTTAAGCATTTCTGTGTTTCTAAAATGACAACTAGTTGAGTTCGTATTGCAATGAAAAAAGGAACTATCTTGCACTCACTAATAATCCATGTGTAATGCTTGGGCAAGGTTCTTTTAGAAAGAAAAGGATTCCATATTTTTAATCAATAAATTTATGTGTTTGTTTTTTTTCAATTTTTNGTATAAAGTAAATATATTTTATTAATTATTTAATTTTTTTAATTTTTATGTATATATAACTAGCATAGCTTCAAACTCGTAGTTGTGATTGTGGCTGGTGAACATCAAAAAGTTTTCATTGTTTCAGAAAATAAAACACAAATTCACATCACTTCAATCTATAACAAAATTCACAATCAATTAACCACCATAATAAATTTTAAATATAATCAAATAAAAATAAAAAATTATTAAACATATTTTTAAACATAATAAATTTTAAATATAATTTTAAACATATAAATTTTAAATATAATTTTAAACATATATATTTTTTAAAACATGACGCCATTACATAAAACTTAAAACCACAATCTCATATAGTTCCTCGGAGCCCACATCCTCATAGACGAATGGGTAAGCGCGCTGAGGCCCCTGTTCTGACGCCATCTCTACTTTTTGGTTGACGGTGAGGCTTCTTCAAGTGACGGTCATATCAGGTCTGGGTTCAAAGGCCATGCTCGAATAAAAAAGCGTAGCGGAAGGACAATCAGGAAGCCGTCTCCATATATTTTTACTTATATCGTAAACGATCACCTCTCTACTTGATCGGTACGGTCTGAAGCACACAAAATCCCCCACTCCTACGCACTCAAACTGCTCCCTAAGAGAATTACGTCGAAGACTTTGAAAATCCATTAAAATATTAGGGGGCATCCTTGCAATCTCCGTCCACGAGGAGTTGCCGTCCTCCACTCTCTGAAACTCCCACAGAAAAACCTCCTGTAAACGTGTCATCACATTTTGAATCCTCCTGTTGAAGATTGCAATCCCTGCGATTAAAATCCGCGAGCCGCATGTGAGTAGGTGAGAGCAGGTCACAATCTGGCCGTCTTGCAGCTCAGGCAGTGCCGCAAAAATGGAGATTCCTTCTCGCATGCTAAAACCAACAATGCCCCGACGAGGACGGGTTGTCATACAGTAGAAAAAACAATCACCGCCAAAAACCATCGGATTGTGCACCCAGGATTCATATCCCGCCAATTTATCTTCCAGGTGACCCGCAGTCCTCCATGATTTCTGAGAGGAATCGTAGATTTCCACTATTTGTCGCCGTCCATTAATCCCGTCGCCAGTTTCGCGAGATTCTCCCACGACCACGACTCTATACGTCTCGGCCTCCCCGCCCTGAACGATGCCTTTGGCCAAGACCTTCGTTATCGATGACATGGCGGGTAGTCTAGATGACGTCCGTCTGAGAGGATTGCAGACAAAACTGTCCAATGGGGGAGGACGACGGTGGAAGGCAGGAGCCACCAGAAAGAGGCCTAGCACCGATCCATAGAAATAAAAGAAATCACATCTATTTTCTGGCGTCTCGCTCTCCAGTATGAAGGAAAGGGAGGGACAAATATTCCATGTCTGCGTTGAGAAGCAGTATGCGGGGAAATGCATTAGGGAGTCGTAATTGTAGAATATTAGCCGTGGGATCTTGTTGGGTCGAGGCTCTTCCTTCCATAAACCAGT
>ML799748.1:36286-52837 GCA_009831015.1 Picea engelmannii
CGAACCTGCTAGGGTTTCAGTCATCCAGTGGGGTGCACCATTCAGTGGAGATTTCAGATCTACAACGATTGAGAGGGATCTTGGAGATTCGGGCACCTGGGTTGTTCTTACCATCACCCGATCTATATTCTTGGAGATTTTCAGATCATTTGGAGATCTCCTTCATCAGGGTCAAACCAGCTAGGGTTTCAGTCATCCAGTGAGGCACACCATTCAGTGGAGAATTCAGATCTACAGAGTTTGAGAGTGGATTTGGGAATTTGGACATCTAGGTTTTCCTTGCAATTGCCCGATCTATCATTTGGCATATTTCTCGGGATGATTGGACACTTTTGGTAGAAGGGCAGAATTATTCAGGGCTTCAACATTCTAGCAGGACGTGGCACTTTCCAGCTTGGAGGTTGAGCATTAGTGCGGCTCGGATATACTTGATTTAGTCTTCATAGTATATCCAGCCTTTGGAGGCTCATTTTGTATTGTCGGGAGCATTTTGTAGCAGCTCATATCTATTGCTTGTACGACCATCTGAGGTTTATGCCAAATCAGCCATCTATTGTATTGATCTTACATTGCTCATAATAAAAAGGTCAGATCTTTGCTTGTGCTTCTACATCTTGAATATATTGTGATCTCCATGTGTTGATGAATATTGTATGCACTTAAAAACTCAATAAATTAGTAGTAGTTAGTGATTCCAAGAAATAATTTGGCTTGGGATCATTACAGTCATCGGGGCCCATACAACTTTTGGTGTTTCATCTCCTATGGTTAGGTTTTTGGATGTATAGGGTTTTGATATTCATGAGTACTATTAAAAAGGCCTCTGGAGCCTCAATTTTATCATTATGCTCAGACAAATTCACATAGCAAGCCACATATCTTCTCATAGATAGTTACCACCATTCGAGCAAGTTGTTTTCAGTTCTGTAGTTTTACAGTTTCAACCTATTTTATTTATTCAACAGAAGTTATTTTCACTGGATATTTGTTGGTGTTCTCCATATCTTTGTATCATTGTCTTCAGTATGTTATTCATTTCATTCTGGTCATAAATATGGATCAATGGTATCAAAGCGGTCTGCTCTTCATTTTTTTTTTTTCATGCATGTCCTCGGCAATATCTTGGTACAAGAATTTGGGACTCGAACTAGTCGATACTTTGCAATATTGGCCACGTCAAGCCCAACAACAACCCATGGGAGACGAGAAGAAAGATGATGGAGTAGGAGATCATTTTAAAATGTTGCTTGAGGAATCCCTTGCGCGACAAAGGAATGAAATGATGGACAACTTTGCACAGATCCTTCAGCCATTTCCCACAGGAGGCGCATCTTCATCAAGTGGCCATGCAACCCCCTTCAAGGTACAAGTAAATTTTGATATTCCATTATTTGAAGTACTGATAGATGCAGATGTTGTATATAAATGGTTGAATCTGCTCGAAGGGCATATTTCCGTCCACAATTTTTCCGACAGGGAAAAGATTACTTTTGCACTCCTCAAGGTCGTCCCCCATGTTAAGGACTGGTGGGATACTTACTCTGAGCAAAGAGCCATAGATAAATCTGCAATATTTACAGTTTCCACCACATGGAATTCCTTCAGGGATGCCATTAAAGAACAATACTACCTTGTTGGAAGCTATGAGGACCAGTACACAAGATGGACTTGTTGAAATAATGTAACTGCAAAGTGTATTCTAATTATTATTGATATATTATTCATTGGATCAATCCCCATTGCAGATTGATCATGTCGGCTACTGTAAAGGACCAAATCCCCTTTTGTGGATTGGTCAAAATGTAATTGTAATAAGCAGAAGAAGAAGTCGGCCCCAAAATATATTAAAGGTGGTTATAACCATCCAAAAGAAGAAGTCAGCCCTGCCAGTGAAAAGACACCTCCATAGATGCTAGTGTTGTATAAATAGAGGAGGCTAGCGCCTCAGTTAGACACACACTCACTTGTTCATTGAGAGACAAGTTTCAGAGCTGTAGTTGGAGAAGAGAGAGAGAGAGAGAGAGAGAGAGAGAGACATCCTTGGGAGAGGACTTTTTGTATTTGTTTGAGTTATCTGTTGGCATTGTATTGACTATCTATAATAAGGAAGTTTTGTTGGGTTTTCTGCCCCATGAGGGTTTCCTAGGATAAATAATGTGTCTCTTGTGATTGTGTGTTTCTCAGTGATTCTATCTTATGCTATTGTTATCTAGTGAAATGAAAAGAACTATAATAATGGATTAAACATTAACATGGAATAAGAGCCAAGCGGAAGAGAGCATCTTTCATAAGAGAAAGTGAAAAATGTCACTATTGTCGTACATGCAAATTAGGGATTTTTGTTGGTGAGGTATTTCAACCCTAAAATTACCTAGGAAAGTGCACCCTCCCTCAAGGATCATTTTGGAATTATCAGTGCACCTTTTTAGTGGGTAGATCTCCCAAAAAGTGAAACCCTAGTTTCACAAAGTACCAGAAAACCAGAAGTACCAGAAGTACCAGAGGTACTAGAAAACCAGAAGCACCAGTCCAGAAATCTGCATATCAATTTTCGAGGGGAAAAAGTGGGATTTTCTTAGATCCAAACACACCAGGCTACTCGCCTCATCCAAGCGCACCTCCTAGTAAGTTCAGAATTTGATTTTGAGCATTTTCATTTTTGGTCATTTTCCTAGCTCTAGGTAAAAGATGTCTGCACGAATTAAGCTTTTTGACAAGCTAGAAGGTGTGGAAAACTTCCATGCCTAGAAGTATAGGATTGACCTCATTCTTGAAGAGAATGAACTATCAAGATTCGTCAAAGAGGAAGTGTCGGAGCCCAAAGATGCTGCAGGAAAAGTAAAGCACCAAAAGGACGCTATCAAGGCCAAGAGAATCATTGCATATTCAATCAAAGACCACTTGATTCTCTATGTGTCATCAAAGAAGACTCTGAAAGAAATGTTTGATGCCTTAAATAGACTATATGAATAAAAGAACATAAACTATAAGATGAATCTAATAACTCAGCTCAAGAACACAAGGATGCAGAGAGGAGAATCAATCCAAGAATACTTCTCCAAGATCTCAGAATTCAATGAACAGTCAGAAGAAATTGGAGATACCATAGACGAAGATGAACTTGTAATGATGACCCTCAATGGTCTCACAAGACCTTGGGATGCATTCATCCAAACCATTTGTGCAAGAAAGGAGAAAGTAAACTTTGATAGTCTTTGGGAAGAATGCATTCAAGAAGAATCAAGGGTAGCTAACCGAGAGGCCTTACTAGCAAGAGATGAAGATCAAGCCCTAGCTACTCACACCAAAGGAGGAAGGAAGAAGTCTTACTTCCAAAAAGAGACTTATAAAGAGTCTCAACCCCCAAACAAATTCAGTCATAAAGAATCTCATCCAAGGAGATTCCATAAGAAAGGACAACGAAAGAAAAGAGATTACTCATCTGTACAATGCTACCATTGTGAAAATATGGGACACATTGCGAAATTTTGTCCAGCTATATGAGAATAATACAAGAGGAAAAATAAGAGGCACCATTCCCATGCAGTCGAAGATGGAGAACGACCCACAAAGATGATAAGAGAACATATTAAAGACTATTTCTTAATCTCGACAATCTCGGGATCGGTAACACTTGGAGAGGGCACTTGGCTCATTAATAGTGGTGCATCCAAGCACATGACAAGTCAAAGACATATTCTCTCTTGTATTTCAGAAAATAAGTTTTCTTAGAAAGTGATACTTGGAGATGATTACCAATATCCCATCAAGGGAGTGGGAGAATCAAACTACAAACTTAATTCAGGAAATTCAATGAAGATGAAGGACGTACTCTATGCACCAAGTTTTACAAAGAACTTACTCTCCATTTCATCTTTAGAAAAAAAAGGCTTCAGAGTTGCCTTTATAGATGGAGATGTTCTTATGTGGGCTAAAGGAGAAACCATAAATGAAACAATCATCATTGGAAAAGAAGAAACGACTTGTATAAACTAAAGGGTCACTCAGAAGCTTCCATGACCCACACCATTGAGAATCCATGTGAACTTTGGCATAGAATATTGACTCACATAAACTACAAGGTGCTACCATACATATGCAAAGTTGTCACAGGTCTACCAGAACTCAAGGTTGACCATGAAGGCATGTGAAATGGATGTTCACAAGGGAATAACATCAAGAACCCTTTTCTGAAGAGAGACAACAAAACAAGAGGAGTCCTAGAGCTCATTCATTCAAATGTGTGTGGCCCAATGCCATCAACCTCCATTAGTGGGTATGTATACTATGTATCATTTATTGATGATTATTCTCATAAGACCTGGGTGTATCTTTTGAAATCCAAAGATAAAGTGTTCAACAAATTCAAGGAATTCAAAGCCTTGATAGAGAATCTTTCTGAAAGAAATATCAAGATACTCACGTCAGATAATGGAGGAGAATACACCTCATAAGAGTTTGTAAACTTCTACAAAGATGATGGGATCAATAGGGAACTCACTACTCCGTATAATCCTCAACAAAACAATGTATATGAAAGAAAGAATAAAACGATAATGGAAGTTGTGAAGACCATGATCCATGATCAAGATCTTCCAATGTGATTATGGGCAGAAGCATCAATGACAACCATGTATGTGAAAAACCGATTGTCCCATAGTGCACTTCAGTTCAAGACCTCGGAAGAGATGTTCACCAGAAAGAAACTAGAGGTAAGCCATCTCAAAATATTTGACTGTCCAATATTTATACATATTTCGAAAGAGAAGAGAAAAAAGATGGAACCCTCAGGAAAGAAGGGCATATTTGTGGGATACTGTGAGGTATCCAAGGCCTTCACGATTTATATACCAAGTCACCATCACATTGAGATTAGTAGGTATGTGACCTTTGATGAAGATGAAACACTCAAGAAATCAAGAATATTCCATCTTGAAGAAGTATATGAAGAGGAACCTGTAATCCCCAGAATTGCAGAATCAGTGAGGGAGGTTCCGAGAGCTACTGAACCAGTGAGGGAAGTCGTAAATTTCCATGATGAGGAAATTCTAGAAGATCATGACATAGTAGAATTTCAAGAACCTCCCCAGATGACAATCTCCCATAAAAGAAAGCCTGCTTGGGCAAGAGAGCTTATTCAATATGGATAGAAGCATGGTGTTCTTGAAGGAACCACGAGACAAGTAAAGAGACCTAAACCATTCTCCAGTTATATGGATTTGATGTGTGACCTCCTAGAGAAAGATCCCACTTGCTTTGAAGAAGCCATTTAGAAGAAAGAATGGGTTGATTCTATGACAGAAGAATGCCAATCCATAATAAAGAACAATGTATGGGAAATAGTTCCTAGACTGAAGAGTAAGGATGTGGTATCCTCCAAATAGATTTTCAAAATAAAACATGTTGCTGATGGAAGTATTGAAAAGAATAAAGCAAGATTTGTCGCTCGTGGATTTTCTCAAAAGGAAGGAATTGACTATGAAGAGACATTCACTCATGTAGCCAGATACACTTTGATCATAACCATCATAGCCCTTGCAGCTAAGATGAAGTGGAAGTTACACCAGATGGACGTAAAGTGATGCAGGAGCATCATAAGAAGCCAAGCGAGTGTGAAGGCGAAAGCCAGCTAGAAAAAGCACCAGCACATTTTTCACGTTTTGAAATGTTTTGAAAAGATTATAAAGAGGATATAAATGTGATAGTTGGGGAAGTGTACTTGAATTTATACTTAGATGCTATAACAGATCATGAGGGATTTGCTCTCGTATTTCAATGTAAAAGAAATTTATGCATAGTTAATGGAAGTAGGTAGATTTAAATTATAGATTAGAGAGTTTAGGAGAGCAGGAGGGAAAATGGATATAGACACCCTTGCCTTTGTATCATTAAGTTGTTATATCATTAGTATAGAACAAAAGGAGAGAGTTGTAGAGAAGACCCATGTATAGGAGCTTGAATTAATATAAGAATCTTTGAGTAAGATTTCATGGTGTTATGATGTTTTCTGTTTATACATGGTGAATGATATTCTTACAGTGGTTTTATTCTCTCTGTTATGAATTTGTTATGAGGCTATGCTGTGTATGTATGATTTCATGTTGAATGCTTGAAGTCTGAGAGAGAGAGAGAGAATGAGTTTCAATCGTTTCTCTTCCTGAGTGAGAGTTCCGGCAAGGAGCGCAGTGAAACGTCCGCAAGGAGTCCGTTGACAAAGGTTCATAGTTTATCTCTGAAATCTCAGGAGCGATACCGTTGTTCTCATTCCAACATAAGTGCAAGTGAAGCACAGGAATCTGTGCAAGGTGTGCGCAGGCTGGTTGGAAGATAGAACTTATCAACCAAGCGGAGAGTTGAAGGACTGATGTTGCAGAAAGTGCACAGAGTTGAAAGATCAAATACTTTGAAGTATTTGAAAGAGTCCCGCAAGGAGTGCGTGCAGGAGTCCTTTTGAGATTTGAGTTTGTAAGTGAAAGCTCAGGAGGGTTAGCAACTTTGAAAATACCCAAAGGGAGATGGAGATTGAAAAGTTCTTGCGGAGGTTAAATTCCAATGAAAGAACATTGGTTTATTTTGCAAAAGTTGCCAAGGAGGAAATGAGCGGTTGAAATTATTTGTGGAGAATTCACGAAATAGCGAGGACCATAGGATCTAGGAGAGATGCAGAGAAGTTAAGCATTGGATTGAACAAAGACTTATTATTCATTGACCCTATGGAAAGTTCCATTTCAGAATTTGGGGTTTAGAAGTGATAGAGGGAAGGAGGTCGAAGGTTCATTCAAGTCCTAGAAGCTAGAAAGCTTGAGAGACAAGTGGAAAGAATCTACATCAGAGGTAGAGGATAGTGGGGAAGATAGGTGGCATACTCATCGCCAGGTGGAGTCAAACTTCATTGACTATTTTGAGGTTTCGTAGGTTGGAGAGATGGAAGCCTTGCATAAGGATTTGCAAAGATGCGAAGTCCGAAACTCCGAATCAACGAAAAGTCCCATAGGGGAGCTAGTCTTTTCTGAATGCATCGGAGATCGACATTTCTGCATTTTCGAGGACAAGAGGAAGGGTTCCTTGTTTCAGGATTCCCAAAATCGTGAAACGTGATATGACTGTGGAGGAGGATGCGACCAACCATTTCGATGAATCGACATTTCGGGTTTCGACAGTAGAGGACCGAGAAACTCGACAATAGGGATAGCGAAATTGTGAGACCCAAAGTCCCAAATTAGCGAAGGGCACAACATTATTGTGGTCAAGGAGATTTGGGTTGGCGCCTAGTGTTTTTTCATGCAGGCTCAATTCATAAGGACCTGTGGATATGCCGTGAGGGTATGAGATATTCCCCAAGGGAAAATCGAAGAGTCAATTTGACTCAGGGGTAGATTTAGATCGATCCTACACGGACCTCGACTTGAGGGTCCGAGGGTCTACATTATAAAGACAACTTTCCTAAATCGTTTCATCGAAGAGGAAGTGTATATAGAGAAACCTCAAGGATTTGAAGTTGAAGATAGGAAGTCTCATGTCTGCAAGCTGAAGAAGGCTCTGTATGGATTGAAGCAACCTCCTAGAGCTTGGTATGGCCTTATAGATAGTTTCCTAACGAGTTTGGGCTTTACCAAGATTAAAGCAGATTATAACCTCTACTTCAAGGTTATGAAC
Source organism: Picea engelmannii (assembly GCA_009831015.1). Classification (NCBI taxonomy): domain Eukaryota; kingdom Viridiplantae; phylum Streptophyta; class Pinopsida; order Pinales; family Pinaceae; genus Picea; species Picea engelmannii. Next base: position 43,943 of record ML799748.1, read on the forward strand.
AATGAGCCAGTGATATTATTTCTATATGTGGATGACTTATTCTTAACTGGAGAAGAAAATATCATCACTGAATGTAAGAAGAGACTCGCCTCAGAATTTGAGATGAAAGACCTTGGCCTAATGCATTATTTCTTAGGTCTTGAGGTATGGTAGAGTCTAGAGAGGATCTTCCTTAACCAAGGGATGTATGCAGTTGAAATACTGAAGAGATTCGGCATGTTAGAATGCAAGTCCATGAATACACCCATGGAAACAAAGCTAAAGCTGTTGATTGACACATCATCAGAATTGATTGATGCCACACTGTATAGATAGATTATTGGATCATTGATGTATCTGATGAACACCATACCAGATATTTGTTTTTATGTGAACACCTTGAGTCAGTTTCTGGTAGAAACTAGACATGTTCACCTAGTGGCTGCAAAAAATGTGATGAGGTACCTTAAGGGTACATTAGATTGTGGTCTCAGTTATGATGGAGATCATGATTTCACATTGAGTGGGTACACTGATTCAGATTGGGAAGAAAGTGTCTCTGACAGGAAAAGCACTTCAGGATATTGTTTCAGTTTGGGATCAGCCATGATCTCGTGGTAGAGTAGGAAGCAATCCAACATTGCTCTCAGCACAACAGAAGTAGAATGCATTGTTGCTTGTTCTGCCAGCTGTGAAGCTATATGGCTTCGAAAGTTGATGACCAGTTTATTTGACCTAGAGATGGAAGCAACCACGATCCTATGTGATAACTAGAGCTGCATAAAGATGACAGAGAATCTTGTATTCCATGACAGGTCGAAGCACATAGAGATTCGATATCATTACATTTGTGAAAGGGTGTAGAGAGGAGCCATAAAGCTTTAGTACGTTAGCATGGATGAACATGTTGTTGATGTGTTAACCACGCCTCTATCTCATGTAAAGTTTGAGCACTTTCGAGATAATCTTGGTATAGTCAGAAAGGACCTTCCTCGAAAGGGGGAGTAGTTGTTGTGATGAGATGTACCTAGTACTATGCTTCCATCTTAACTGTTGTGACGTAAAGCAAGTCTAGATGAGATATGACTAGTATTGAGCTTCCGGCTTGATAGATGTGACGTAAAGCTAGTCTAGTGTCTTGCCTCTGTCTTGATTGTTGTGACGTAAAGAAAGAAGATGAGATGAGACTAGTACTGAGCTTCTGTCTTGATAGTTGTGATGTAAAGCTAGTCTAGTATCTTTCTTCGATCTTGATTGCTGTGACGTAAAGAAAGAAGATGCGATGAGACTAGCACTGAGCTTCCAACTTGATAGCTGTGAAGTAAAGCCAATCTAGTATCTTGCTTCCATCTTGATTGATGTGATGTAAAGAAAGACAATGAGATGAGACTAGCACTGAGCTTCCAGCTTGAGAGTTGTGACGTAAAGCCAATCTAGTATCTTGCTTCCATCTTGATTGTTGTGATGTAAAGAAAGATGATGAGATGAGACTAGTACTGTGCTTCTAGCTTGAGAGCTGTGACGTAAAGCCAGTCTAGTATCTTACTTCCAGCTTGATTGTTGTGACGTAAAACAAGATGAGTAATGTTCTTTCAGCTTGAGATCTATGACATAAATCCAATCTAGTATTATGATGATGAACCAACGTTGTGTTGTGATGATGATGTATTAGTTTTATACTAATCCATATTGATGCAGATGATGGCATTCCTTTGAGAATGACGATGCTACCGATGAGAAAACTTCCAATTATTTATAGATACGCCAGTCAGTATTCCAAGATGATATTGATGATCTTGTCCTCCTGATGTTGTTGATGATGCAATCCTCTCTCTCACCTAATGTTGTTATAGAATACCCTTCTTGTTAAAGGGGACTGTTGAATAATGTAACTGCAAAGTGTATTCTAATTATTATTGATATATTATTCATTGGATCAATCCCCATTGAGGATTTATCATGTCAGCTATTGTAAAGGACCAAATCCCCTTTTGTGGATTGGTCAAAATGTAATTGTAATAATCATAAGAAGAAGTCATCCACAGAATATATTAAAGAGGCCCCATAATATATTAAAGGTGGTTATAACCACTCAGAAGAAGAAGTCGGACCTGCCAGTGAAAAGACACCTCCACACATGCCAGTGTTGTATAAATAAAGGAGGCTAGCACGTCAGTTAGACACACACTCACTTGTTCATTGAGAGACAAGTTTTGAAGTTGTAGTTGGAGAAGAGAGAGATAGAGAGAGGCGCATCCTTGGGAGAGGGCTTTCTATATTTATTTGAGTTATCTCTTGGCATTGTATTGGCTATCTATAATAAGAAAGTTTTGCTAGGTTTTTTGCCCCATGAGGGTTTCCTAGGATAAATGATGTGTCTCTTATGATTATGTATTTGATTCTATCTTATGATATTGTTATCTAGTGAAATGAAAAGAAATATAATAATGGCTTAAACATTAACAAGACCAAGATGTGTCAGGAAAGGGATCAGACAATACCAGATTTCACCAATATATTCCATTCCCTGCACACCAAATTGGGTATCAAAGACTCTGAACGATATCTGGTGCTCAAATATCATGGTTGTCTGCATAGATAAATTCAAACAGAAATAGATTTTCTAGACATCACACCATTAGGTGTGGCTTATAGATATGTTGTCAAGATTGAGCAAAAATTTAAACAGAAGAGGCGAGAGTTTGGATCTGCAAACTCCTCACAGCTGAAGCAAGGAAAAGGCAGCCCAACCCACAAAACAAGGGACATAGCAAATAAGGTTTCTTTGAGGACAACCATTCCAAGCCACAACCCAAGAAGGGAAATGAGAAGATGAAGAAGGCCATGAGAAAATAGTGTGAATACCATAAAAGTCCTTGGCACAACATTGAAGAATGTCGCTCCAAGCATTCACTGGTGGCTGAGATGAAAGCTTTTGAGTCAGAGGTAGATTCTGACTCCGAATCAAATCCAGAAAGTGGGAAGTGGATCATCAATGCCGAACTTAGTGCCATTGTCTCTAGCAGCAAATTCCAACCAAATGAACTAGAAGAACCAGAGGAAGGGGAATGCATCTTTCACTCACCTATGTGGGTAAAGGGAACTCTATTGCATTTCATTGTCGATAGCGACAGTAAGAAGAACCTGATTTCAGCACATGTCTTCAAGAAGATGGACCTGCTAATAACACCTCACCCACAACCCTACACCATCGGGTAGCTTTGCCAAGGAAGATATCTATGCGTCATCCAATAATGTCATCTTACCTACAACTTCAATCCCTTCAAAGACGAGGTATTGTGTGATATTTGTCCCCTTGAAGTTTGTGATGTTCTTTTAGGCCAGCCATATTTGTGGAAGCAACATGTTGTGTATGAATCTATACCCTGCAATATTATTATTACTTTTGGCAGACAATTGCACATGATACCAGAGGTAGCGCCACCTACCGTTATTTATTTAATCTTTGCTAAGAGATTAAGTAAGGTCATTTCACAGACTAGGAAGTTCATCTTCTTTGTGATCCATGCTCACAGTAAGAAGAAGGTCATCGCCACATCCATGACATCTACATAGAGCCTCCCTTTATAGAAAAAGAAAGTGGACGGGATCGTGGGAGAGTACAGAGACATCTTCTCTTCACCCAGAATCCAATTAATCTAACCCCCAGTGCCTCGCTGCCTAATGGACCATTCTATCATCGCTCATTGATGGAAAATGACGAAATCAACTGCCATATCCAAGAGATGCTTCAAAAGGGGCACATCCATACTAGATCCTCCCATTACAGAAGCCCGATTGTGTTGGTGCAGAAGAAATATGGGACCTGGCAGATCTGTATTGATTACAAAGAACTAAAAAAAATCACAGTCAGGAATCGGTACCCAATTCCATGAATTAATGACCTTATTGAACAAATCAAGGGGGGAAATTTCTTCAGAAATATTTACCTAAAGTCTAGCTACCACTAGGTTCCCATACCAACTGATGTATGGAAGTCAACTTTCAAATCTAAAGAAGGTCTCATCGAATGGATGGTCATGTCCTTTGTATTAGCAAATGCATGAGCAACTTTCATGAAATTGATGGATGATGTATTGAGACCCTTCACCAACTCATTTTTGGTGGTATATCTGGATGACATCCTCATCTTAAGAAGAACTTGGGAGGAGTACATGCAGCATATTCAACAGGTTTTGGGCACTCTGTGGCAGTACAAAATATGTTCCAACTTGGAAAAATGCTCCTTTGGCATGAACAAGGTCCACTAATTGGGCTACATTGTTGATGAGCATGGGGTACATGTGGATCCATATACAATCCAAGTCATTTGTGGATGGCTATCCCCAACCACACTAACCAAGCTTCAGAGCTTCTTGGGGATTGCAAACTTCTACTAGAGGTTTTTGTTGGGATTCTCCCATATTGCATGGGCCCTTAGCTAAGTAACCAAGGGTGGTGGCAAGGCACATTTCGCATGGGGGAAAGCACAACAATGAACATTTAATGATATGAAGAATCATTTTTTCTTAGATCGAGTACTCTCCTTACTTGATCTATAACAATCGTTTGAGATTGAGACTGATGCCTCTTACTATGTTGTCGGCACAATTCTCACTCAGCATGGTCATCTGGTAGCATACCATAGTGAGACACTCTCAGATATTATCCTTAAATACCCCACCTGTGAAAAATAAATTTATCTCATTGTGAAATCCTAGCGTCAGTGGAAACATTACATTATGGGAAAGAAGACAAACATCCACACTGATCAAAAACCTCTGTAGTTCATACATACACAAGGGAAGTTGCAGAATGACCGACATCAAAAGTGGTCCACATACCTACAACAATTCCATCTCAACATCAAGTATAAAACATGGATCACAAATTGTGTCATTGACTTCCTCAATCACCCTCCTGTTGTTGCACTCAACACAGTGCTCCATTCCTGTAGGCATGAGGCACTTGAGTGACCCCAACTTTATCAGTGTGACCCTGACTTCGCCACCACCTATCATATCTTGGGTACAGGAGTGAATATCACTAATTTTCACATCTAGGATGGATTGTTATGTCATATGGGACACCTTTGTGTTCCCACAAGAGAGCATGCAAAGATGATTTGGGAGGCTCGCTACAGTCGAATGGAAGGACATTTTGGCATGGAGAAAACTATGGTTGTTCTATAGAAACATTTTTATTGGCCAAAACCTCGACAAGACGTCAACAAGTATATTGGATCTTGCACTACATGTTTCATTGACATGACATACATCAATAAGAAAGGCTTATACACCCCTCTTCCTACTCTCGAGAGGCCTTGGGAATCCATGTCGATGGATTACATGTCCGAACTTCTGCCCACCAAGCACGAAAATGATTGTGTATTTTTTGTGGTTGATCGGTTTTCAAAGATCTCCATTATCACATCCTACAAGAAGAGCATCACAGTGGTAGATACTACCAAGCTCTTCTTCGAGCGGGTCTGGGTCCATTTTGGGATACCACAAAACATCACCTTAGATCAGGAGAACAAGTTCCTTGTCACATTTTGGTCGAGTCTCTGGTCACTGTTGGACACCAAGCTCACTAAATCCACTGCTTTCCACCCCCAAACCGATGGCTAGACATAGGTCGTCAATCAGATGATTGTGCACATCGTGTGCATGTATAACTCTAAGCATTTGTGTACATGGGATGAGAGTCTTCCCTATGTTCAAAACAACTGCAACAAGGCTCTCTATAGCTCCACCAGACATAGCCCATTTCATGCAGGAATGGGATTCCAACCCTTGGGTCCCATTGATGTTGCACTACCTCTTGCAACCACATAGGAAAAATATTCCCACGTTCAGTCTTAGGACAACAAATCCACCAGATTCTTTGAGAAGATTCAGCACATCCACCAATAGGTCCATGAGATTTTGCAGAAATCCAATGCTAAGTAAAAACAATGCCCTGATCAACACTAGGTACCACACCAGTTTCAGGTGGGAGACAAGTTTTGGTTACATTTGTAGAAAGAGTTCTTTACAAGGCCCCATTGGAAGCTCCACCCACTTTTCTATGGGTATTACACTATCACCAAAGATATGGGTAGAAATTCTTTTGAGCTCAACACTCTACCCTTCCATGGTTTGCACCCAGTGTTCAATCTAGACCTCCTTCGGCTATATTTTCCACCATTATTGGACACCTCAAATTTTGAAAAACAGTTGACACCATCATAGCTCAACCATGACTACATGAACTAGGCATCCACTAATTAGATAGTGGACACACAAGTCAAGGGCACTCACCAACAGAGGAACTAGATTTATTGGGTTGTTAAGGCAGGGAAGCTCCTACACCAAGGAAACTAGCTCACTAGGGGCCAAATTTAGTAGAATTCTCCTCACCTAATGGGGTAACTCAACGCAATGGAGACCATTACTTCCTAAGGGGGGAGGACTAATCCAGGTGGATATTGGTGGTGACCCACCTGTTCCAATTGGCTCCTCTTGCCAATTTTTAGTTCAACACGTTCTTCTTTAATCCTTTGTTATTGTGGGTTCTACACTTCTGGGGTTGTCTAAATACCTACACAGTTTATAGGTGGATATTGGTGGCCTCCCACCTAATCCAACTGACTTATATTTTAAGTTTTCATGTCAGCACATATTTTTGTACTTTCAGGGTCGTTTTGGGGCCCTAAACTGTTTTCTTTTGGTGTGACATGGTCAAACTATAGTTGGATTGAAATTTTGATAGTATAATTTGTATTTCTCGAAAATACCTTTCCAATAGGCTATCATGTGCCTAAAACGGAGGTTGTATGAAAAAGTTACGACCCCAGGAAGTTGAGGTACCAACTTAGCCATTGGGTCCCACATAACGTTTGAGGTTTCATCTCCTAGGGTTATTTTTTTGGATGTCTAGGTTTTTTACATTCATGAGTAATGTTAAAAAGGCATATGGAGCCTCATTGTAATTATTTTTCTTATACGGATGTGTGTAGCAAGCCACATCTCTTCTCAGAGATAGCTACCACCATTCGAGGAAGTTGTTTCTAGTTGTACAATTTTACAGTTTCAACCTATTTTATTTATTCAATAGAAGTTATTTTTCAATGGATATTTGTTTTTTTTCTCCATATTTCTATGTTATTGTATTTAGTATGTTATTCTTTTCGTTCTACTCATAAGTCCGGATCATAGGATTAAAGAGCTAGAAAAAATCTAACCAACAATTTGACCCTCAGTGATATAGAAAACAAATTGGATATCAAACCCATCAAAGAGAAAATGAATAAGTTAATCGAACTCGACCATGAGCGTAGCAAAAGAGCCTTGAACCTCATAAATTTTGGTATAAAATAACAAAAAGAGGAGGATACGCTAGCAATATTAAATAAAGAATTAAAAAATGAATAACAAATTGAAACAACTTACCTCATAGAAGGAAAGAGGCTAGGAAAAATAATTGATCACAAAGACAGGTTGATCTATGTCAAAGCAAGTTGTAATGACCATAAGAATACTTAGTAAATCTCTGAGTTTAAAAGGCTAAGAAATGTTTATAAATGAATACATCATTCTCGAAGATCGAGTTGAACTAAGAAACGAAGTTCAAAAGGTAAAAAAAGCCAGGAACGAAGGAAAATGGGAAATAGTTAGAAATAGAAAAGCTATTGTTAGGGATAGAGACTAGAAGGATAATAATAAATAGGAATTTGGGACACTTGGGATCCTTTTTTGGAACTTTCGTGTCTTTCCATGGTGCAAAGGTCTTGTTATCACTCCAAGACACTCTCCTACGTTCTATCTCAGAGATGCCTAGTAACTTAATTGTTTTTGTAATGATTCACTCAATAATGGGTGTGGGGTTGGATCAAGATGAATATCTAACTAACTGGATTGTGTACTCAATACTGTCTAGGGATATCAAACAATATAAGGCTCTCAAGAGATGCAATCAGACAGGTTGTGTATCAAATAGAACAGAAACTAATCACTTAACCAGATCACACATATATAAAACAATAAGCATGATGGGTCTAGAAACTATCATAACCACTTATGATCCTTTGCTTAACAATCACATGGTGAGATGAAAGTCACCTATGGATTAAATAAGCATAGACAGAGAATTGCATTCAACTCATAAGTAAAAATCGATAAGAAAGAAGAGGTTTTATAACACCAATGAAAGAATTTTGCAAGTTTCATATATTAAGAAAAAGTCTATATTATAGTAGAATCATAGAAGAAGTCAAAGTCGAACCACTGGTTCATCAAAACTTTGTGGCTTTATTGCCTTTACATCAGATATCCAAATCCTAGAAAACTGGATCGAATTTACCAAAAATAGAAAATCAATAACTGACACAAGAAAATAGTCAGAGATCCTGTAAAATAGGTCAACTCCTTATCTCAAGTGATCTTCATGTCTTTCAAAATGTTCGACAGGTGTAGTAATCCTTCCAGGGCTGAAAGATCAGGCGAAATTGTCATCTTTAGCAAAAACAACTTTTTCCAAAATAGAAACCCATTTTATCTTCTCCTTCTCACTGGCACATTGGAATCTGGAACATACACCTAAGACTGATGCTCTTACTTATTCTCCATCGTTACAAACCATATTCAAGGTATCTGTGTGAAAAAATGTTAGATCTGTGCAAAAATAGTGTCTCACTGCCCTGTTTGATCCGGATTATTTTCGGCACGAAATGAGAGTGGAGATATAACAAGGAAATGCACAGAGATATCGCGGATATTCAATAATATAACAGAAATGTATCAGAGATGCAACCATAAACACAGATATACAGTAATACACGATTTCTATTAATGAAAGAAATGTACAGAGACCGTAAAAATACAGAGTGAAAGACTCGCTAGAATGGTGGCAGCTTATCTCTGAGAAGAGATGTGA
>ML799748.1:52887-69108 GCA_009831015.1 Picea engelmannii
AGGAGATGAAGCGCCAAAAGTCATGTGGGCCCCGTTTGGGTAAGTTGGTGCATCAACTTCCCGGGGTCGTAACTTTTGCATACGATCTCCGTTTTAGGCGTGTGATAGCTCATTGGAAAGGTATCATCGAGGAGATTCATTTTTGGGGCTAAATCATGCCTTTGGATATCATTGAGAACCTCTATCTCCAAAAAAATTCATTTAGGCCCTCAAAATGGCCCCGGAAGTTAAAACCTGCTAAAAATAGTAAATTGCCAAAATGGCCAGAAAACTGTTTTGAGCCATTTGGAAAAGGTGGGTGGCCCCCGATATCCACCTGGATCACTGTTAGTGCTTTCAGTGGTTAAAAGAGGCAAAATCTGAGTACGTTAACCACCAAAATCTCCACTTTCGGTGGTTAAGAGAGGCGAAATATAAGTATGTTAACCACCGAAAGCTCCACTTTTGGTGGCTAATGAATAGTCGAAATGTTCGCGTAAGCCGTCGAAAGTCCTATCTTAGTGACAAATTGACAAAACTGCAAAAAGGTTTATCTTGTCTTTGAAACACTTTAGGGTCGATCTTCTGAAGCTTCTGCATCTTGAGCACATTCTGGAATGGCTGCCTATGGATCATTCATATGGGTGGCTACATTTGCTAGGGTTTCAAGATCAACAGGTGCTTGAGGCTGAGGTCTTGAATGCATGGTTTGCAACCTCAATAACCTAAACTTTTTCTTTCAATACATAGCTATTGTCCATAGAATGTTATAGTATTTTACGATCTTCTTCCTCTTTTTATTCTCCTTTACATTTTCATGTGCCAATCTTTCTAGGGATGCACTATTTTCTGCAAAATTCTTTGACATAGTTTCATATCATGCCTTTATCACCCTCTATAGCACTTCCTGCTATGCTATTTTCTCTTTAAGTTTTTTAATCTTCTTTGATTTGTTCTGCTTTGGCTTGCTAGATGAGGCCTATGCAACTTGCAGCTCATGCTCCTCCTTGGGTGTAGGTGATGGAAGATATTCATACCCTACTATAACTGGATCCTCTGCTAGGGATTCTTCTTGTTCTGCCGCAACCTAGTTTTCTTCATCCTCAGAATCTGGATAAGGGATATTGAGGATCTTCTTGTCCACTAGAGGCTCTTCTGCCTCCTTGCTAAAATCCAGTTTCTTCTTAGTCTTTTTAGGCTTAGAGGATGGAGAGGGTTGATCAACTGCAACTAGAGAGATGGCTCTCCTCTTCCTCTTTCCACTTTTGGGGGTAGAAGACTTCTTTGAAGAAGACCTCTTTTTCTGCTCTGGCTGTAAATCAATCTGAAACTCATTCCAAAATAAGAAGTAACTCCATTCCTTGTTCCTTCTCTGCAACAACTCACAAACCAAGAGTTTAATCAAACCATGATGATATAATCTACCTTCTACCTTTCTAGGATTGGATTTGACTTGATGAGCCATCTTAGTCAAGCTCCTGTGGAGATAATAAAGAAGATTCAAGTGTATCCTGCCAGTGAAATGATTCATCAATTTAAAATGGTAGATCATCACCCTGTTGTATCTACCTTCACAAGTTATGTAGACAAAAAATGATTTCAGTAGGTGCTGCCATTTCTCCTCAAGATAGGACATAGGAATGTCCTTCTTCCATATGAGACACTGGTGCTCTAGCTTTAAGTAAGATCTGAATTGAACATATTTAGTGACAATAGTTTTGAACCAATTATCTCCTGTCCTTGGAAGTTCTGTCACCTCAGATATGAGAGATTCATCCACCTGAAATTCATCTTGGCCAATGAATGCCTTTCTCCCATAAAATGTTAGAGAAAAAGCTTCTTCTACTTGCTGGTGAGATCCCTGGAGATTTTCACAAAACTTATAACATCCAACATCCTTGAAGAAATGGCACACCTTGGGGCGTGATTCAAGGTAGCATATATCATCTAGTTCCTTCCTGAGGGAAGGTGTAACTTGCTTCATCTGCTAGACTGTTTCTCTATGCTTACAAATGATAATTCGAGCTAGGGGAAGGACAAAATCAACAAAAATTTAGGAAGTTTGGACTTCATCTACGACAAAGGAAAGAAATGAGGAGAGAAATCAAGGAAAGCCCTGATTTTGAGGGATGAGCAAGTAATGGGATTTGAAAAGATCATAAACTGGTATAATGAAATTTAAGTTAGAATGATCAAGTCTTAAACAACCTCCCTCCTATATTTTTGGAGACTTAAAATAAATGATAACTCTTTACCTCGATGGCACAAGCATCTGATAAGACGTGTTGGTCGTTTCAAATATCCATGTGCTTTCAGTGGTTAAGAGAGCTTTGAATTTCGCGTTTAAGCCATCGAAAGCTAAGGCTTTCGGTGGTTTATATTCCCTTTTGGGAAAGCGCTTAACCACCGAAACTTGAGTTTTGAATTTTTTGAAAGAAAAACCAAAACAAATATTTTTCAAACTTTATTACAAACATAAGGCTCTAAAAAATGAACCTTAAAAATTTTGAAAAATTATTTTTCAATGACTTCCTATCACCTAAATAAACAAATTTGACTGTGTTATTTGAGGAGATAACATATGGCTCCTTCTGGGGATGAAATCCTCCCTGTGAGGTTTCAATAACCTCAGATCCAATGCCTTTCCTATTGGGCTATGGATTCATTTGGCATGTGCAACCGATCTCCTGCAAAACTGTAATATTTCTTGTATCCTTTACCATTGGGTTATGGAGTTATTTATCTTTTAGAACTGATCCCCTGCAAACCTATAGCCTTCATGTAGCCTGCCTGTAGCCCACTTTGCTTATTCAACAACAAATAATGAAAGAGTCTACTTTCTAGGATGAAGAGATTATTATCTTACCTTCACCTACTTTTACCATTTATTGATGCTTAATTAAGTGAACTCATGCTTCCAATGAAGCCATGTTAGAAACTGATTTACTGAACCTGTTCTTGGTATTGACTCGAAAAATAATGGAAACCATAACATGCAGGAAAGTAGTTTGAATAGATGATAAGGCCAACTTTCATCTGGTAGAAATATTTTAACATATATACTGCTCATAGATTCCAAATAATTTGCAATAGGGTCATTAAAACCATAAAGTAATACCTTTCTATGTTGTTGTTCCAACTGACTGTATTGCAGCTGCTGACTGCTTTCACTGATCTCGATGCTAAATGTGGACTGCTCAACCTTTGTTGGAGAAAAATGCAATCTCAATTGTTGATCTGAACCTTTTTTCTCCCCTTCACCATATCTCTGTAATCTGAATTCATCACGATGATATGCTGGCTTATCACAACTAACAATTTCCTCTCCAACAATAATATCTTTGCAGGATATATCAAAACTAAAAAGATCTTCATTGGACTTTTGAGCAACAGATTTGTAACAAGCATTAATCACAGCATGAACACATTTTTGATCATCTCTCTGCTGAAAAGAAGAACTAGATGAAATTTGAGTAAACAATAAGTCTTCACAAATCTTAACATCTTCCTCATCATTGTATTGGTAGAATATAGGAGCATTAAGATAAGATCTTAATGACAGAGATGAAGCTTCTTGTATAGAATTATCAACAATAGGATCATGAAACAGATTTGGAAAAATCTCACCTTGTTCCTCATCATAATTTGAAACAACATATTCATAAGGATAAGGAGGATCCTCCTGATGTTCTAGTTGAAGATTAGATCATCCCTGAAAAATTCATTCCTCGTGGTTACTACCACTTTCCATAGTCTGCAAATATGAAGATTGTGGGATAGCCTTACTGACTTCAATGGTCATTTGACCAACAGAAAGTTGATCATTTCCATGTGTAGTTAAAGAAACCAATTCTTCATATTCAAAACAATTAGATTTAATGATAGTAAGAAAACATCCAGCCCCTTTATAATCCATTTCTAGTTTATGTTGATGAGAAAGCACATCCTTATGAAGATCATTAGAGAAATGATGTAAATTGTGAGGAATAAGTTCTTCTTTACCATATGACTGTAACTCAGATCTATAACTTTCTTCTGCTGATGTTTCAATCTGCTTATCATCTTTAAAGTTTTCAAAAGAAATAGTTTGATCTTCATGACAACCATCTAACATAGATGCATTTAATACAATGTCAAAATAATCACCATGGTTGTCATAATGTGGATTAACAATCCCTTGATCATGATGAGAGATATCTTCTACTCTAGAAAAGTCTTCATGAATATTTGGATCTTTGTTCAATAGATTGAAATCATGACAACATTCGAGATATAAAAGGTCAGCTGAAAATATGCCTTTGCAAAACAAATGAAAGGAAGCATGAAAATCTGCCAAAGAGATGATATTGGCAATTGGAAGAGACTGACACTAGTCAAGAGAAATCCCCTCTAGTGAATACCTGAAAAGCTTAATTTGAACATCCTCGTGTACAATTTCAAGATGGTGAATAAAATCATGAAAATCCAACAAGTGTTCAGCTGACACTTCCTACTCTTCTCCTTGAAATCTGGGAATACTGCATTTCCATTCATCTCTACTAGGCACTGGATTAGGGAAACCAACAATCTTTGAAAAATCACAGAAAGCATACCTCTTCTATAAGATCTTATTCATGTCATACCAGTGGAGTCACCAACAGATTTCTGAACAATGGAGTCGCCACTGAATCCTTCCTTCATGGACTCACCAGATAGATGATTACAATCGAAATAGTATCCAGACTTTGTCTATCATCAAAGTTGGGTCTTTGTCATCTCCCAGGGAAGTTGAGCTTCAATCTCCTCTCCCCGGCAACGACACCAATTTGTTATCACTCCAAGAAAATCTCCTAGGTTGTATCTCAGAGATGTCTAGTAACTTAATTGTTTTTGTAATGGTTCATTCAATAATGGGTGTGGGGTTGGATCAAGATGAATATGTAACTAATTGGATTTTGTACTCAATACTGTCTAGGGATATCAAACAATAGAAGGCTCTCAAAAGATGCAATCAGACAGGTTGTGTATCAAATATAACAAAAACTAATCACTTAACCATATCACACATGTATAAAACAATAAGCATGATGGGTCTAGAAACTAGCATAACCACTTATGATCCTTTTCTTAGCAATCAAATGGTGAAATGTCAGTCACCTATGGATTACATAAGCATAGACAGAGAATTGCATTCAACTCATAAGTAAAAATAGATAAGAAAGAAGAGGTTTGATAACACCAATGAAAGAAGTTTTCAAGTTTCATATATTAAGAAAAAGTCTCTATTACAGTAGAATCATAGAAGAAATCAAAGTCAAACCCCTGGTTCATAAAAAAATTGTGGCTTTATAGCCTTTACATAACATATCCAGATCCTAGAAAACTAGATCGAATTTACCAAAAATAGAAAATCAATAACTGATACAAGAAAATAGGCAGATATCCTGTAAAATAGGTCAACTCCTTATCTCAAGTGATCTTCATGTCTTTCAAAATATTCGACAGGTGTAGTAAGCCTTCCAAGGCTGATGGATCAGGTGAAATTGTCATCTTTAGCAAAAAAAACTTTTTCTGAAATAGAAACCCATTTTATCTTCTCCTTCTTGCTGGCACCTTGGAATCTGGAACATGAACCTAAGACTGATGCTCTTACTTATTCTCCATCGTTACAAACCATCTTCGAGGTATCTGGGTGCAAAAATGTTAGATCTGTGCAAAAATAGTGTCTCACTGCCCAGTCAGTGCTTTCGGTGGTTAAGAGAGGAAAAAATCTGTGCACGTTAACCACCGAAAGCTCCATTTTTGGTGGTTAAGAGAGGTGAAATATGAGTATGTTAGCCACCGAAAGATCCACTTTCAGTGGCTAATGAACAGTCGAAATTTTCTCCTAAGCTACCGAAAGTCTTGTCCTAGTGACAAATTGAAAAAACTGCAAAAAGCTTTATCTTGGCTTTGAAACACTTTAGGGTCGATCTTTTGAAGCTTCTGCATCTTGAGCACGTTCTGGAATGGATTTCTCTGGATCATTCAGATGGGTGGATTCATTTTCTATGGTTTCAATATCAACAGGTGCTTAAGGCTAAGCTCTTGAGTGCATGGTTTTCAACCTCAATAACCTAAACTTTTTCTTCCAATACATAGCTACTCTCCATAGAATACTATAGTCTTTTACAATATTATTCCTCTTTTTATTCTCCTTTACATTTCCATGTGCCAATATTTCTAGGGCTGCACTGGTTTCTGCAAAATTCTTTGACAAAGTTTCGTATCTGGCCTTTATCACCCTCTCTAGCACTTCCTGTTGTGTTAGTTTCTCTTTAAGTTTTTTAATCTTCTTTGATCTGTTCTTCTTTGGCTTGCTAGATGAGGCCTCTGCAAGTTACAACTTATGCTCCTCCTTGGGTGTAGGTGATGGAAGATCTTCATACCCTATTGTAATTGGATTCTCTGCTAGGGTTTCTTATTTCTTTGTTGCAACCTGGTTTTCTTCATCCTCAGAATCTGGATAAGGGAGTTTGAGGATTCTTATCCACTGGAGGATCTTCTGCCTTCTCTGCCTCCTTGCTAAAATCCAGTTTCTTCTTAGTATTTTTAGGCTTAGAGGATGGATGATCCAGAATCGGATCCAGGAGCTTGTCAGGGCTAAAAAAAAGGCTCAAAAAAGAAAGTTCTCATAATCCGATGAAACCAACGCCATTGCGTCCATCTCATCTTTCTGATTTTGTCCATATATTTACTTCGTCAAATGGGCTTTGCAAGCGAAAGATATCACATTCTATTCAAAAACCCAAACAGGAAAAAAAAATGGGTGACTATACAATCCGTATAGTCTGTACAGTGCCACGTGGCAAGCTGACTGTAGAGGCCATACAACCGTACAAATGACGTGGTAGCTCTTGGAGAAGACACGTGGCAGGTGACAGGGAGTACAGAAGGTGATTTGGACCAGTCAGAGGGTGACACATTTCACCACTGTAAGGGTGACACATGGCACGGACTCATGGTAGTAGGTATAGTGGCATGCTGGTGTGGTGGTACAGTTGCTGACTGGGTAGACACCTCAGCAGATAGGTGGATGAATAAATGTTTGACAAGTGGCAGTTTTTTATTGGTAGTGGAGGTGCCATGTGGCCCAGTCATGGGCTACCACATGGCACCCGCTGGTTGGCTCTCCAGCATTGTGTAAAATTTTGGGGTCTCCACCGGAGTCGAACCCCCAACCTCCACCGTGCTACGGACTGGCAGGACTGGGCTAACCACCCACGCCATTGTTAGTAATTAATAACTATATGGTAAAATATTTATTTAAGTTTGGTTAAGAGTTTGGGTGGAGGCGAAAAGGGCTAGGGCTTAGCCCGAGCCCGTGGTTGCATTAGCCATCCCATACGACTGGTGATATATGGATAGGGCCCGACCCTTGCTTCTCGGCCGACCCCATACAACCAGGAGTCTATCCCAATAAATGTGGGGAAGTGGTTAGGGTGTTAGCTCGCGGTCCTATGCCCACGCTGAAGACTAGGAGCCAGCCGGACAGGGGGACTAGAGCGTCGGGAGGAATAGCACCTGGCCACATGGAGGCGCCCATGTGACCCAGGGGGCAAAGAAAAAAGGGGATGGACCCATATTTTTATACAAAAGTTGTTTTTTTTCCAAAGTTTAGTGGATTTTTATTGATTTTATGCCTGTAACTAATGGATTTTATCCATTTTTGGGAGATATTGGGCATTTTTGGAGCCCAAATTTTGGGAGGAAGTTGCGGATTGATAACCAACTTCATATCTATAAAAACCAAGCCTCTTTGAGGCCATAGAGGACAGTCAGAGAAGAGTTATGTTGAAGGGAATCCAAGCCAAAGCCATTTTTATGCAGGGAAGCTGTTGAGGAGGAGACACTTGCGGGCCATTTCTGGGAGCTTCGGTCATCCGTTTTGCGTGATATTTCTTTTGCTAGGTTCTAGAGATCTGGAAGAACATGAACAGATCAGTCTTGTATCCAATTGGCACTACTGTGATGTATTTTTGAGCTTTGAACAGAAATAAAGAAGCCTTCCCCATAGAGACAAAGGCTCGGAGACGTAGGCAACGTTGTGACGAACTCCGTTATCAATTCTCTTTCTATGGTTTGTTGTTTATTACTTCATTTCAGATCTGCATATGTGTATATGGCTATCATAATTCCTCTTATTTACTCATTCTTTCATTAATCTTCTCAAATGATTAATTAACACATGCAATTAAAAACTCAACCACGGTCATTAAAAGATCTTTACGGATCAAGTGGTATTAGAGCTAGTTGACGTTTGGATTTGAGTTTTGCTTGTTAACCAAGGAAAACCTATAGCATGGTGAAGGTGATCTTGTTGCATAGAATCCATTAATTGGATTGAGAAATAGAGATTATCACAGCGAGAAGATGGCATCGGAAGAAGGGCTTTCTCAGGATGAGAAAGAGTTTCGGAAAACTTTCCTTGCTATGTCAGAGATGGTGAAAGTTTTGTACGAGGATTACTTGGAGCAAAAAAGACCAGTTTTGGGTGAATCTTCAAAGGGAAAAAGTGAAGAGGAAGAGGATCATCTTCAAATTCCTCCTTCACCTCCATCATCACCTCCTTCTTCTCCTTCTTCTTCAAGTCCAAGTTCTAAATCTAATACAAAGAAAAATGTTTATAAGCATAAGAATGAAATGCCATTGTTAAAACTTGATGTTAAATTTGAGTTGCCCATATATGACGGTGAAGTAAATGCAGAAAAACTTGAAAATTGGATCAGGAAGATGGAGGTTTACTGCAGTGTGCAACAGATCAAAGAGGAGGCCACACAAATCAAGTTGGCATCTTTGAGACTTCCAGGTACAACTCTAATATGGTGGCAAAGCAAGTTGCAAAATGGAACGCAAGAAGTGGGTAAGGTATTTCCATCATTGAAGAGTTTCATTTCTGCACTTAGGAAACAATTCTATCCTTTGGGTTATAAAGAAAAAGCATTAATTGAATGGCAATCTTTAAAACTAAGAAAAGGACAAACAGTGCAAGAATACACCGATGGATTTCGAAAAATGGCATTAATGTTAGATATTCCTTTACAAACACAAGAAACTCTTATGAAGTATATGGGAGGTTTACCTGTGCATATTAGAAACACTATTTTCATGTTTGGACCCACTAACCTTGATGAGGTTTCTTTTTAAGCAACGTATATTGAAGCAAGAAAAATAGGTGTGTCAGGGGAATCATCGTCTTCAAGAAAAGAGGACAAGAGGAAATGGCATGGAAAGAATTCAAATGCAGTGACGAGGAAGGAAGGAAATCCCTGTTGCAAGCATTGCAAGAAAGAGGGACATGATGAGGAAAGATGTTGGAAGTTGCATCCCGAGAAGAGGCCAAAGTGGTTCAAGGAAAAGAAGGGAATGCAGACAGTGGCAACGACAACAAAACCCATAGACTTGGGATTGGATTCAAGTGATGAATCAAAGATCTCATTGGTTGGTATGACAGGTAAAATTGGTGAAGGCATTGATTGTAGAAGCAAATTGTTTCATATAAGGGTAATCATGCGACACACTAAGATAGACACATTAATCGACAGTGGATCTCAATCTAATCTAATCTCAGAAGAATTGGTTAAGCAATTGGGATTAAAAACACAAACTCATCATAAGCCTTACACACTTAAATGGATAAGAAATCATCATCAAATAACATAACAAAACAGTGCACAATCAAATTTGCAATTTCATCTAAGTATGTGGACGAAGTAACATGTGATGTAGTGCCGTTAAGATAATGTGGAATGGTCTTAGGTAGTCCATATTTATATGATCGTAAGGCAATCTTCTATAGGACAAAGAATCAATATCAATTAACCAAAGAAGGTCAAGATTATGTGGTTCATGCTCATCACGTTAAGGAAAATAAAACACTTCAAACAATGGAACAATTAAAGAAGGCAGTGAAAGCAAGAAACAAACCAATAATTGTTTCAAATGAAGTAATCGATCTTAAGCAAGAACAAGAAATGATTGTTGAATGGAAAATCAATCATAAGTTTCTTCAAGATAAGTTCATGTCGTGCAAATATTTCAAGTATATCAGCTCATTTGTAGTCGTCTTTTTGATGTTGTCGTTAATAATGTTGTCAACATGGATGATAGTGGCTTCAATAAGATGTAACACGGTTTAAATGGCTAACAACATATTGTCAGTTGTCATGATTGTGTTAAAGTTGATCTTGATGAGACAGGTGCATAGGACAGAGTTCAGAGACAGAGGACAATATGAGTGGCCTATATCGATCTTGTTGAATGATCAGTAACCTTTTGGGGACCAAAAGGTCTTTTAGTGGGGAGGTGTGATCCAGAATCGGATCCAGGAGCCAGTCAGGGCTAAAAAAAAGGCTCAAAAATGAAAGCTCTCAGAATCCGACGAAACTAGCGCCATTGCATCCATCTCGTCTTCCTAATTCCGACCATATATTTACTTTGTCAAACGGGCTTCGTATGAAAAAGATATCGCATTCTGTTCAAAAACCCAAACAGGCAAAAAAAATGGGTGACTGTACAGTCCATACAGTCCGTACAGTGCCACGTGGAAGGCTGATTGTACAGGTTGTACAACCATACATATGATGTGGCATCTCCTGGAGAAGACACATGGCAGGTGACAGGGAGTACGACAGGTGATTTGGACTAGTCAGAGGGTGACACGTGTCACCACTATAAGGGTGACACATGGCACAGACTCACGGTAGAAGGTATAGTGGCATGCTAGTGTGGTGGTACGGTTGTTGACTGGGCAGACACCTCGACAGACAGGTGGATGAATCAGTGTTTGACAAGTGGCAGTTTCTGATTGGTAGTGGAGGTGCCATGTAGCCCAGTCATGGGCTGTCACGTGGCACCCTCTGGTTGGCTCTCCGATGTTGTGTAAAATTTTGGGGTCTCCACCAGAGTCGAACCCCCGACCTCCATCGTGCTACAGACTAGAAGGATCGGTATAACCACCCACACCACTGTTAGTACTTAATAACTGTATGGTAAAATATTTATTTAAGTTTGGTTAAGAATTTGGTTGGAGGCGGAAAGGGCTGGGGCTTAGCCCCAACCCGCGGTTACATTAGCCATCCCATATGACTAGTGATATATGGATAGGGCCTAGACCTTGGTTCTCGACCGACCCCATACAACCAGGAGTCTATCCCAATAAATGTGGGGAAGTGGTTAGGGTGTTAACCCGCAGTCCTATGCCCACGTCAAAGACCAGGAGCCAGACGGACAGGAGGACTAGCACACTGGGAGGAATAACGCTTAGCCACATGGAGGCACCCATGTGACCCAAGGAACAGAGAAAAAAGGGGCTGCGCCCATATTTTTATACAAAAGTGTTTTTTTTTTTCCAAAGTTTAGTGGATTTTTATTGATTTTATGCCTGTAACTAATGGATTTTATCCATTTTTGGGAGATATTGGGCATTTTTGGAGCCCAAATTTTCGGAGGAAGTTGGGGATGGCTAACCAACTTTAGATCTATAAAATCTAGGCCTGTTTGAGGCCATAGAGGACAGTCAGAGCAGATTTATGTTGAAGGGAAGCCAAGCCAAAGCCATTTTTATGCAGGGAAGCTATTGAGGAGGAGACGGTTGCGGGCCATTTCTGGGAGCTCCAGTCATCCGTTTTGTGTGCCGTTTCTTTTGATCTGTTCTAGAGATCTGGAAGAACATGACCAAATCAGTCTTGTAGCCAATTGGCACTATTGTGATATATTTTTGAGATTTGAACAGAAATAAAGAAGCCTCCCCCACAGAGACAAAGGCTTGGAGACGTAGGCAATGTTGTGTCAAACTCTGTTATCAATTCTCTTGCTATGGTTTGTTGTTTATTACTTCATTTTAGATCTTCATATGTGTATATGGCTGTCATAATTCCTCTTATTTCCTCATTCTTTCATTAAGCTTCTCAAATGATTAATTAACACATGCAATTAAAAACTCAACCACAGTCATTAAAAGTTCTTTATGGATCAATGGACAAGGTTGATCAACTACAACTAGAGAGATGGCTATCCTCTTCCCCTTTCCACTTCTGAGGGTAGAAGACTTCTTTGAAGAAGACCTCTTTTTCTTCTCTGGTTGTACATTAGTCTGAAACTCATTCCAAAATAAGAAGTAACTCCATTCCTTGTTCCTTCTCTACAACAACTCACAAACCAATAGTTTAGTCAAACCACGATGATATAATCTAACTTCTACCTTGCTAGGCTTGGCTTTGACTTGATGAGCCATCTTAGTCAAGCTCCTGTGGAGATAATAAGGTATATTTAAAGGGCTCCTTCCAGTGAAATGATCCATCAATTTAAAATGGTAGATAATCACTCTGTTGTATCTACCTTCACAAGTTATGTAGTCAAAAATTGATTTTAGTAGGTGCTGCCATTTCTCCTCAAGATAGGACAGAGGAATGTCCTTCTTCTATATGAGACACTGGTGCTCTGGATTTAAGTAAGATCTGAATTCAACATCTTTAGTGACAGTATTTTTGAACCAATTCTCTCTTGTCCTTGGAAGTTTTTTCACCTCAGCTATGAGATAATCATCCACCTGAAATTCATCTTGGCCAATGACTTCCTTTTTCCCATCAAATGTTAAAGCAAAATCTTTTGCTACTTTTTGGTGAGATCCCTAGAGATTTTCACAAAACTTATAACATCCAACGTCCTTGAAGAACTAGCACACCTTGGGGTGTGATTCAAGGTAGCATATATCATCCAGTTCCTTCTTGAGGGCTGGTGAAACTTGCTTCATATGCTAGATTGTTTCTC
Organism: Picea engelmannii; assembly: GCA_009831015.1. Lineage (NCBI taxonomy): Eukaryota > Viridiplantae > Streptophyta > Pinopsida > Pinales > Pinaceae > Picea > Picea engelmannii. The sequence continues at coordinate 65,656 of ML799748.1, forward strand.
TGCACCTGCAAATGACAATTCAAGATAGGGGAAGGACAAACTTAGCAAAAATTTAGGAAGTTTGGGCTTCAGCTACAACAGAGGCAAGAAATGAGGAAAGAAATCAAGGAGAGACCTGATTTTGAGGGAGGAGAAAGTAATGGGATTAATCTAGTATAATGAAGATTAAGTTAGAATGATCAAGTCTTAAACGACCTCCCTCTTGTATTTTCAGTAGTTGGCAAGAAATGATAACTCTTTACCTCGATGGTGCAAGCATATGATAAGACGTGTTGGTCATTTCAAAGATCCCTGTTCTTTCGGTGGTTAAGAAAGCTCTGAATTTTGTGTTTAAGCCACCGAAAGCTAAGGCTTTTGCTGGTTTAGAAGCCCTTTTGGGAAAGTGCTTAACCACCGAAACCTGAGTTTTGAATTTTTTGAAATAAAAACCAAAACAAATGTTTTTCAATCTTTATTACAAACATAAGGCTCTAAAAAGTGAACCTTCAAAATTTTGAAAAAATATTTTTCCATGACTTCCTATCACCTAAATAAACAAATTTGAATGTGTTATTTGAGGAGATAACAGGTCCTATGATAAGTTGGATCCTGAGTGATATTGATATTATTTGTCTAGTTGAAACTTGGGAGCATTAAGAATCTAAGGTCCCTAACATAGTAGGATTTTTCTTATGGTCGGCATGGAAAACAAATTCCACCGTAAAGGGATAGGAGGCATAGCTTGTTGTATTAGAAAGACAATTTCTCCTCACATTCAACTTCATAAGATCAACTCTCTCAATTAGTCCATTTGAATAGAAATTTTAGACACCAATGCTAATAATATGTATATAGAAATTTGTTATTTTTCACCTATTAATTCTACTTTTGATATGAAAAACAATCTATATAGCAATTGTCCCTATAAGAATTTAGAGCAAGATATTTATAGTTTGAAAAATGAAGGTAATATCCTCCTGCTAGGAGACTTTAATGTTAGGACTGCAACTAACCAATAAAATCTCCTAAGAAATGATTCCAACCATAATCCTTTATGGCTAGATGAGGACCTTGTTTTATCTAATATCTACAAAATAATCTCTTAAGACATAATTGAGAATTTGTTTGGTATTGAATTTTGTCAAGCTCTCCAACTCTCAAGACCTAATAATTTGAAATGGAGTAATGAAGTGGCCAAACTGATCCAACCAGATGACTTGTATTCATGGGCTAGGTAGTATTTTTGTAGATGATGTGATATCCGATATCCCCATCTCCAATCAAATAATAACTTTTGACCTTTTAAATGACCATGAACCTGAATCTGATCATAGACCTTCAACCCTAACTCTAAACTTTTCCATGCACAGGAGCGTCATTGAGAAGAATTATTATAATCAAAGGCAACTTCTCTTTGACAAAAGTAAAGTTGACCTTTTATTAAAGGATTTAAATAGCTAATTACATATCCTAACTTATAAGGACAACATTGAAGAACTCTATCATAATTTTACAACTACCTTTTCGACTTCTATTAACAAGTTCACTTTTCAAGTGTCTTGTAAAGAGTATAATAGAACAACCAACCCTTGGTATGATAAAGAATGTAAGATTTATAGGAAACCCATTAGGGATGCTTCCAATGAGTTTTTAAAACTTGATAATATCAATATATACAAATCCTTAATTAAAAGGAAAAAATGGTAGTATATCAATAAAAGGTAAGAGCAACTTTCACAACTATCTAAGTTGGACCCTAAGAAGTTTTGGAGGAAAATTCTAATCTGCAATACTAAAGAAATTAATATAATCCCCTTAAGGGATTGGAATTCCTATCTTAAAAGTATTTACGAGTTCCCTGATCCCATGTACACCATTCATATTTTCCTTACAGAGGGTGAATTTTTTTCTTTGGGTGACATAGAGTTCACGGTTAAGCGCTGTGAAAATGGGAAAGCTAAAGACATTGAAGGCTACCAAGATAAAAAAATTAAAATCAGAGGGCTTATCCTCATCCCTCACATACACAAGCTCTTCAATTTAGCAATCAAGCAGGGATTCCCTAAACCCTGGATGCAAAGCCTCATTGTTCCTATTTTTAAAAATAGGGATAGAAACATTCCTTGTAATTATAGGAAAATTATGATTAGCCAGATTTCACCCAAGATTTATGAAATTACTTTGGAAAATAAGATTAGCCTTTGCATAAAAAATCACAGTAAAAGAGATAAAGGTCAGGATGAGTTTAGGGTATATCATTCAACTGTGGACTATATTACTACCTTTAGGATCATTGAAGAGGAGTTATGCAATACTAAAACCAATATTTTTTGTTGTTTTGTTGACTTTAGAAAAGCTTTTGACATGGTTCCCAGGAAATGTATTTGGAATAGATTGGAAGAGATAAAAGTATGTTTCCAAGATTAAGAACACTGAGGGATGGTCGAAAGATATTAATTGCAATATTGGAATCAAGCAAGGTTTTCCCTTGTCCCCTAACCTTTTTGGCATATACATCGACAAGTTAAAAGAATTCTTGAAAGAAGCATTTTGTGTCGGCCCTACTCTCACTGGTATATTCATCGATATTCTTATTTATGCCAATGATATCGTTCTTATGGAGATGAGTCCCCACGATATTGAAAAAAAAATAAGAATCCTCAAGGATATTTTCTCTAATATGGGTATGATTGTAATTACTGACAAGACTAAGCTCATGATCATTAAATCCAATAAGATTACTTATGATACCTTCGCCTATGCCAAAAAAAACTTGGAGGAATTGACTTCCTACAAATATCTTGGAATCAATATTCACCACAAACTCAACTGGAGTTATAGTATTGAGAAAAGGATTATTTGGGGATGGAAAGCTTATTATGGGTTTGAAAACAATTGTAAATTAGTCGATATTTGGATATGGGATAAGAATAAACTCCTCTTTGAGACTCTTGATATGCCTTTATTCTTTATGGATGTGAAGTATGTGGATGTAGTATCTCTCGTGAATACTGGAGAAATATAGAGAAAAAAAAACATTATAACCTATAATCTCAAAATTAAAGGAAATACGCCCTATCCCATCCTCGTCTTAGAGGAAATCCTTTCCGCCGTTGAGAGTACGACTATGAATATATACCTAATGTATAAGAACAAGTTAAACAACATGGAAAACAAAAGGCTTGATAAAATTTCTTTAAAATCCAGTCACAACCACCATCGACTAAAGTGAGGATGGCATAAAGATGCCCAGTGTTGGCTAATCTATTGGGGAATCATTGAAGACACCATTTGGCAGAATAAGGATACTTTTAATAATATTATTGTTAAGCCCTAATGTTGGTTCATTACCCCTTAATTGGGGCATATTACATTAGTAATGTTATTTTATTTATGTCGGCTTTATTCCATTAGTTGTAATTATACCTCCTAGTCTCCTATATATACCAAGGAGACATTTTCATTTGGAATCAT